>CAEGAE010076798.1:0-79105 GCA_903067095.1 Girardinus metallicus
TCCTGTGGTGGTCCGCAGCGGGAGGGGGGGGGGGGGGGGTGGGGGGGGGGTTGGTGGGTGGGGGGGGGGGGGGGGGGGGGGGGGGGGGGGTGGTGTGCGTGTGTGTGTGTGTGTATGCATGCGTGTGTGTGTGGGGGACAGAGGGAGAGAGTAAGACAGAGGATAGTGGGAGGAGAAACCGCCAGTCATATAAATGATTATACATATCTGAGGATCCAGACACATTTCACAGAAGTTATCGTCAACTCAACCGAGGGTCTCGCTTTTGGAGCTAATTTTTTCCAAATTAACCGAAAAAAAAAAGGAAAAAACTACAGACTTGGATCTGGGTATTCCATCATTTTCTTTTGATTATCTGAGAGTTGGACTGAAGAAACGGTCATGGATCCAATTGTGGAAGTAGTGGCTTTGATTCTGGGGTTCATCGGATGGGTGATGGTCGGGGTCGCGCTGCCGAATCGTTATTGGAAGGTGTCCTCTGTGGACGGGAACGTCATCACCACCTCCACCATCTACGAAAACCTGTGGATGTCCTGCGCCACGGATTCAACCGGGGTCCATAACTGCAGGGAGTTCCCATCGTTGCTTGCCTTGAGTGGTAGGTTTAAAAAATTCTACGACAAAAAATGTAACAAGAGACTTTATATATAAATATATATTTATTCTACCAACTCAAATTACCAGGGACTGTATCGTGAAGGATCTATAAAAAAGATTTATATAATGAGATGTGGAGGTTAAACGATAAGAAGATTTTATAGGTCTGAGGAGACTGTAAACTTTCCTCCGCCGCCACAGATAAGGGCTTTAATTTGCTCTTTTTTTTCCTGGTTTATTTCTCCAGGTTACATCCAGGCCTCCCGTGCCCTGATGATTGCATCCATACTGTTGGGCACCTTCGGCCTGGTGGGGTCCCTGATAGGAATCAAGTGTTCAAAAGCAGGGGGAGAAAACTATGTTCTCAAAGGGAGGATTGCAGGCACCGCCGGGGTTCTCTTCATCCTGCAAGGTAAGAAGAAAGATTCAAGAACGTCCATCAAGGAAGCTTGCTGATAATTACGACTTGCTGATGTACTGCTCTGTAAAAAGATAAAGAAACTTCTCTAAAGGAACAATAAATCCTGGTTTTAAATATATGGTTTTATTGCACACTTAAATCATTCCTCCATAAAGTTTTCGCTGGGTTCCTTAAAGAACTTGGTTAAATGGACTGGCAGCTTCCTAGCATTTTTATTTCTATCAAAAGGTCTTTGCACCATGGTCTCGGTGTCGTGGTACGCCTTCAACATCACCCAGGACTTCTTTGACCCCTTCTATCCGGGAACCAAGTAAGATGCAGCGGTAAAGCTGCTTAAAGTTGCACAGCAGAGCTTTAAGTAAGATGCCAGTTGACCGTTTGTCTCTCCACCTCAGGTATGAAATAGGAGAAGGACTTTACATCGGCTGGTGCTCGGCCGTGCTCGCCATCGCCGGAGGAGTCTGTCTCTCCTGCTCCTGCAAAGCAGGCATGCAGGAAAAATAGTGAGTTCCCATCCATGTTGTGTTTCATATTCAGAGAGCTGAAAAAAGGTGTCTGCCGAATGCACAGTTACAGTTTGACGAGGCCAAGTTGTTGATTAACTGCAATTAATCAAAGTCTTTAATATGCTGGCCCACTGAGAAGCATTGTTCGAATGGCTGCGAACTGGCTGAAACATTATAAATGCTCCAAAAGTAAAAACAAAAATGAGATTCAATCAGAGCTACTGGAAACGCTGCAGACTGATTTTGTCTTGAGGTGGAAATACCAGGAAGAGGTCAGGGGTCAGCAACTTGTTCGGTCTTAAGAGCCTTTTTTAACATTGTTCCCATTAAGCAAAATTTCTAGAGCTACAAATCTTTCTTGACCCTTAAGAAAAAGATAACTAATCCTGCTCTAAAAATGCTAATTTAAAAAAAAAATTGCTCACAGTTGAAAAAAATACACATTTTATACTAGAGCAAGGCTAAATAAATCAGATAGATTTCATCTGAGTGACTTTAAAGGACTTGCCAAAAAACATTATTTGTGTCTTTCGACCATTAGTGCCATCTGCAAGGAAAATTTTACACATACCATCGAATCAGACACATGAACTGATTAATTTAGCATTTAATGTAACCTCGTTATTTAAAAGAAGAGGGCTAATTTCTTTATAATTTTTGGTAAAGTTTGTGAGGTGGAAAAATAGCCAAAAGTAGCTCTAGACTCCTGGTTTAGCCAAAGAAAATGAAGACACAAGCGTGCGCTAGGTTTTAAACAGCTCGACTTTAGCGCCATCTAGTGTTGCAATAAAAACAGAGTGACAACCAGCCTGTATGTATCGCAGAAAATAAAGTGTTTACAAATACAGCATCAAAAGAAACCTAAAGAATTTATGTTATTGGTGCAACCTTAGAAAGCTCACTTTCTCAGGATATTGTTATAAATACATTAAAAAACAGAAATTATGTGCTAATCTATGAAAAATCAACCCTAGGAGGCGAAAACATTGTATTTTACGCCGACAAAGTTTGTTTCTTTAGGAATCCAAATCAGTCAGTACCAATCAGGTTCTGCTATTGCAAAGTAATTAATGAAGTAATCATCAACAAAATAATTAAACAACTTAAATTTGAAAAATTGTATGTGAAAGGAGAGAAGAGAAGTTTGACCATAGTGCCCCTCACCATGTTTGCAGAAAACCAGACAGCACATCAGTTTCTTGGAGTCACTCATGACTCATATTTAGCTCAAACCATATTTAGAGCTAAATATGAGGCTATCCAGCGTCTGGCTTTTTGGATTTCTTTCTGGTAAATTAACAATAAATTTGTTTATGTTTGTGTTTGCATTTACCTCTGATATTGAAAGAGAGAACCAGTGTGTAAATGTGTTTTTCTTACAGTGCATTACTCTCAACTATCAACTGTGTTTTTTTTTGCAGCCCCTTACGTTATGACAGAGGCACGGCGTACTCTGGAGCTGCACCAAGCAGAAGCGGCGCAACCAGCACTTATGGACGAAACGCTTACGTCTGAGCAGGACGGCGCTTTTCTGACATCTTCTCACTTTTTATTCTTGTACATAAATCGTTTGGGTTTTTTTTTTTTTACTCTTTCTGCTGGCCTTGTTGTCCATGGCTGTGAATTTGCACCATTTTCTTACTGTTGGCAGTAACTGTAATGTATATAGTCACAATTTCTGATGAATTTCCTGTAAAAATCATTAATAAGGCCGATGACATAAACACTGTAAAGAGCTATTTTGCTTTTCTCTGTGCCACAACACAGACTGAGTCATTTTACCATTTCTGTTTGTATTTCACTGATGAAATCAACATGTGGGCATTTACCAAAACAATAAATCATGCTTTGATCTTCATAAACAAGGACAGGTATTTATGCGGTCAAAATAGAGATGATTCAGATTTTATTTGTGTTGTTTTGTACAGTTTTGTAATGTACTGTTAGGAGGGGATGGAGAACAATTGTTTTGTTTCAATTATATTTTTTTTTTACTATTGAAGACAATAAAATATATGTAAAAGTGAAAACTGGAGTTTGACTTGATATTTTTGTAATCACAAATTGTTGTAATTCTAATACTTTTTAATAAAAATATTTTCCCGTATATTTCCCGTCATTGGGATCTATCCTTACTGCCAAATGTAGCAATACCTGCTTTGATCCAAGCTCACCTGACCTGATTCTCAGAGAATCTATGGAGTATTGTTAAGAGGATGAAATGAAACACCAAAACCAATGGTCTCCTCGGCAGAACCATAGAACCACACTGCATGCGTTCAGTATTTATGTTAAAAGGAGCCCTAACCAAGTATTGGTTAGTACTTCCACACACTTTTTTGGCAGATGGACATTTCTGTATTAAAAGTCCTTTGTTGGTTGCGTTTTCAAATACTGAGATAAGTTAACTTTATTTAAATGTATTCAAATGGATCTGTAAAGAAAGTGGATATTGGGAAAGGGTCATTTTTCCCATCACTATCAGGCAGACCTAAAGTTTTGTAGGGCGACAGCTCATGTCGCTGTCTCTAGCAGTGGCGTGAGACATACTAGGAGTGCCACCAGTGTTAAAATAAGCTGTCCAATCAGAGCAGCCCACGTCTACAGAAGAACCCGGATGGAAGCCATGTGGACCAATCAGAATAATGTGGGCCAGAAAGGGAAAGCGAAGCCGAGAGCAGACTGAAAGGTATCGCTTACAAACTACACAGAGTGTCAGTGGTTTGATTTCACCATCCTCTGGTTAGAAGAAGCTCATATACTTGCAAGTAAAGTCTTGTTGTCGGTTGGAGCTGCTGTCAAACATCTGTTTCGGCTCAGGAACCTTTCAGTGGCTCTCCTGTGTTCCGCCCGGAGGACTGTGGGCACAGGACCGTAAATACACCTTAGGAGTAGTTCCTCGGTCTGTCAGAACGGGCTCAGTCGTTCTCAATGAACCAGAGGAGCAGTTTGAGTCCAAGCTGAGCCGTGAAGTCCGTCTGTTCCGCTGTCCCGGTGTGAGCAGACCCAGACATGGAGTGGTGTTGGCGGACAGGAGGAGCCAGCGGGCTGCTATGCTCCCTGTCTCTGCTCTGTGTCCTCTTGGACATCCAGCTGGACGGTAAGACCGCTATTAGAGCTACAAACAGGTGGATTGCTAATAAAACGCACACTGACAGATACAAACACAGTAGATTTATGTAGGTTACAGCCTTATTGGCACATGACAAAGTCAAGTCTCCAAAGTTTACGTCTCTTCCACAGAGGGACGTTTTGTCCTGACGCTGGAAGACACCTCCCAGGGTTCAGTAGCTTTTAATAATAATGTACCACCTGACAGTTATATTTTATTGCATTAGATGAAACTTCAGCAGCTCATATTGTGACAGAGACTTTTTGTCCAGCGGCCGCAAACGCAATATACCTTTAAAACGAAACCAAACGTCTGTAAAACACAAGGAAATGAAAACCTAACTAATGTGCTAAACAGAAACAAAACTTCCATAAAAAAGGTATGTAGGATATGTTTTGTTGCATAAGCTGATCTAATAATGTATTTCCTTTTTACCTTTCACTTCAAAACCACTGTTTCTACTAAAGATCCTGCAGTTCATTATTATGTCTCTTTTGATTCTTTCACTCATTATAAAAAAAACAACAAAACGAATTAATCACAATCTGTAAAATAATTATTTTTTCTTTTATTCAAATTGAGAAAAAATCAGTTTGTCTTGATAAAGATATTTTCACAAATTCCCTAAATATTTTGGCAGTTGTGTAAGATAAAAAAATAAATAAAAAAAAACTATATAAAGGTGTTCAATAGGCACACTGGTATCAAAATATACCAGGATATTTTTTTAAAGTTACCATTTGAAAATCACATGAATTTTCCAGCATACTGTTCTTGTAGTTCAAAATGTTCCTTGATGAAATAACAGAGAAAGTGCCTTTGTGGTTAGTAACCAGACTGTGTAGCGCTGCACACTGCCGGTCAGCTGGTGCAAAGAAGGCTACTGCATTATTTTTCTAACTTACAAGTAAGACACATTTGGATGTTGTAACCTTCCCACAGAGTGACTGTGGCTCTGTGAGAAGAGTAGTTGTCTTGTGATCGGAAGGTGGTTGGTTCAGTTCCAGCTTCCTCCTGCCTCAGGTTGATGTGCCCTTGGGCAAGGCACTTAACCCCAAATTCCCTACTGATGTTCAAACCGGTGTATGAATGTGTGAACATTTGTGAGTGTAGTGTAAAGCGCTTTGAGTGTTCAAAGATGATCAGAAAAAGCACTATTTCAGTTCATTTACTATTCCATTAATAAATCTGGTCATGAAAAAACAGAAACGTTGTGGTTTGGAAACTAAAAAAGCGCCATCTGTTGCTCGTATTAGGCGAAGACTTTAAATTTAATAGGCGTTTGTAATATACTTCTGTTAAAGTCTGTGTGAAAATAATCAAGCTATTTTTACTGTAAGAATTGATAGGTTGTATAATTTTAGCAATATTTGTTTTGTTTCTGTTTTCAGATATAAGCGGTTAGATCAATAGATTTTTTTTTTTGTATTAAAATGTGCAAATACTGTAAAACTGTTACTTTAGTGCAATTTTTTTCTATCTGTTTTGCTAGAAAGTTTAAAGTTTCAGTTAAGTTGTTTGCACTTGGGCGTGAAGCCGTGTTGGCTCAGCAGGTGCCACTCAGTCACTTAGTCATCAGAGAAGTGTGAGAACAGATGAAAATCCTCTAAACCGACATATTAAGCTGCAACACAAGCTGCCTTCATCTGATTGGCTGTAGTTCCAAGCGGGATTTTAAGCTCCGTCTTGTGTTACAGGTGTCCTGGGCGCGACTCACGCTGAGATCGAACACCACTTGGAGATGGGTCGCAAACTTCTGGCGGCCGGTCAGCTCGCTGAAGCCTTGTCCCACTACCACTCAGCCGTGGGTAAGATTATCCTAACACTTTCCAACATTCATCCCTGCTCTGTTTTCACCTGGTTTTTTAATACTTACTAGGTACAAAATTACCCGTATAGACTTTTATTTTATTATTTTTTTTTTTGTGGTTTGAATCTAGCATGACTTTCTAGTCTCACATTTGACCCTGCTGTAAATTAGTTCCCCTGATGTTTTCCAGAGGGAGACTCTGAGAACTACCTGACCTACTATAAGAGAGCTGCTGTGTTCCTGGCCATGGGAAGATCCAAGTCCGCTTTGCCCGACCTGACCCGGGCCATCCAGCTGAAGCCTGACTTCCTGCCAGTAAGTCATTAAAGGACCTCAACAAAGCTTTTTAAATGCCGTTACACTGTTTTTTTTTCTCACACCATCTCACTTCTGCTTCAGGCCCGGCTGCAGCGAGGAAACATCCTGCTGAAGCAGGGCGACACTCAGGAGGCCAGGGAGGACTTTAGAATGGTGGTATGTTCAATATTTATGCTGCTATTTGGTTCATTTTTAAAAGTAAAAAAAAAAAAAAAAAAATGTTTCCAGACACTTATTTTATTTAACCACCTTTTAAGAAAAGCGTTTAATTTTAAGGGGGAAAAAAACCCATTTACTTAATCCGGTGGAATGCTCACTGGATTAAGTAAAGGTTTGAGCATTATACCTTTCAGTTTTAGGGTTTTACACTTTTATTTGGTGCCATGAATTAGCGAAAATGTTGCACCTTTTTATGTTTTTCTTGGATTTGAATAACAATTAATCTGTTGTGGATTCTGCAAATGCCTTGCATTACTTTGAACAATATTCTCACTAGGACTGACACGATTAACCAGATTAATCGTGATTAATCGATTATAGAAATAATCATAACCTAATTTGGTGATTGATTAATCGCTAACTGGAGTACACAGACTCCACTCAACCATTTGCTGAAACAACACATTTGGATGAAATTTAAACCTTTTTTTTTTTTTTGTGTACCGATTAATCGTCAGAATATTTGATTCACTAAAATAATCATCTGTTACCTCCCTACTTCTCTCAAATGTTGGCAAAACAGGAAGTCGCATAGCTAAGCTAATGATATCCAGGTTAAATTTGATATTTTCAGTTAATGTTTGTACTGAAACACAACGTATTAAATAGTACACTGTGAGAAATACTTTTGTCAAAAGAAAACAGGAATCCCATTGTTTTTTTGTTTTTTTCTTCCCCAGCTGCAGGGCTCTGCAGACCACAAAGAAGCTCAGGAGCAGCTGATGAAAGCGAGCGATCTGGAGGTCTTCCAGGAAGAAGCCCAAACTGCGTACCACCAGGGCGACTACAGCGGCACCATCAACGCGTTGGAGAGGGTCATAGAGGTACGTTGGACTGCATCATTTGTCGAACTTTATTGTATGTTGGCGCCAATTTACGGCAGAGGAAGTGCACCAAGTTACAGGCAGCAGTTCCATCAACATGTTCATGTTTTTTTGAAGTCCTTCAAGTGTTGGGTTTCTTGTTGTTTTTGTCAAAATTGCTCATGTCTGTTTCCGTCTCAGATCTCTCCCTGGGATCCGGAGTCGAGGGAGCTACGTGCAGATTGTTACTTGCGAATGGGGGATCCTCAGAAAGCCATCCAGGATCTCACGCCCGCAGCCCGGCTACGCAACGACAACCGCGCAGCCTTCCTGAAGCTCAGCAGGCTGCTGTACAACCTGGGAGAGCATCACGACTCCCTCAAGTGAGCGCCGCGCCGTCTGCCGTGCAAACGGAGCGATTTCCTTATTTGGGCCTCTGATAATTTGTTTAGCCTTCCTGTTCCTTCACTCCCATCTGTCACTTTGTTTCTCTCCAGCCACATCAGGGAATGTCTGAAGCTCGACCAGGACGACAAGGAGTGTTTCAGCCACTACAAGCAGGTGAAGAAGCTCAGCAAGCAGCTGGATTCTGCAGAGGAGCTGATCCAGGGGGAAAGGTCGGTGCCTTCATGAGTCCTTTAAAACATTTATGCAACGTTTATGGAATATTTAAAAGCTGAAGATCCACACTTTATTAGAGATTCACGCATCCTTTAAAAGTCTGTAAAATTTGCTCTGAACATTTTCCAGAACTGGATATGTGGATATAAGTAAAATTTAGTTTTAGAAAAAAATGGTTTTCCTTCTTCCATTTCCCAAAAGGGGAAAATCTAACTAATAACACTGATTAATATTATTGTTATTATTCAGACAGGTTGAGGAAATAACCGAACTAACATCAGCTCACGTTCTCCGTCTTCTCCACAATCAGGTTTCAAGAAGCGATTGAGAAATATGAGTCGGCGATGAAGACGGAGCCGAACGTCGAGTTCTACACCAACCTGGCAAAAGAGAGGATCTGCTTCTGTCTTGTTAAGGTGAGAAAGAAAACACCTCTATGAATTTAGGATTATAATAACTTCAGAGACGGACAGTTTTAACTTGGTTTTGTCTCAAATTTACTGTCGCTGTCGTAGCTCCAGCTAGCGTCCGAGGCCATAGACGTCTGCTCAGAGGCCCACCAGAGGGACCCTCGAAACGCCAACATCCTCAAAGACCGCGCTGAGGCCTACATCCTCAACCAGGACTATGAGAAAGGTAAACAAGATGACGGCACTGCTGCAGTGGGACAATTAATTTGACTCGATCCGCTGTTTCATCTAAAAGAAGCCTGAGGAACATCCGGTACCAGGCATACAACGGACCATTAGCATGAATGTTCATGTTCAACAAAAGAACGTCAGTGAATTTCTAGCAAGAATCAAGTGCACGAGTTTCACACAAGCTCAAATATATACATAAAGCCCACTAATATTTGGATGAATGTTGCTTTTCCAACTCAACAGTGATGGCAAACACATTAAAACCAGAATGGATTAAGCAAATTACCATTATGGAATTGATGGAAACTCTAACCTGATTTTGCTTTTGAAATTAACTGAAGTTGACGGTTGTTTCAATAACCCACCCAGAAAAAAAAAAAAGCAACAGCAAAACACCAAATTAATGAGACCCTGATGTAAAGTTGTGACAAACATAATAACTGGGAAAATATTTCAATTACTGAACGCCGTTGCTGCTGTATAACGGGGTCTTATGAGAGTTGGGTAGAGATTTGATCACACAGCCACGTCATAAACGCACACAAATAAAAATAAACACAAATGTCTTCTTTGAGGATTGTTTCTTTGCCTAATTCATCTTCTTCACCCAAGCAGGATAATTTCTGCTGATTCTGTTATTGGTGTAAAACTGCAGCTTTATTTATTCAACCCACTTTTTTTTACCTCAGATTTATCTTTTTTTCTTATTTTTTTTTATTTTAGCTGTTGAAGACTACCAGGAGGCGAGGGAGTTCGACGGCGACAGCAACGCCATCAGAGAGGGCCTCGAACGAGCGCAGAAGCTGCTCAAAGTCTCTCGTAAAAGAGATTACTACAAGATCCTGGGAGTTGGCAGGTGATGCTCCCATCTGGATCCATTCTGCGCAGTTTTATCCAGCTCTTTTTTTTTTTCTTTTTTTCTTTTTTGTTTTTTGGAATTGAAATTGACTGTACAGCTCTTTTAATAAAAACAACCCATCTGTGCTTCCTGTCCTCAGGAAGGCTAATAAGCAGGAGATCATCAAGGCGTACAGGAAGTTGGCACAGCAGTGGCACCCTGACAACTTCCAGTCCGAAGCCGACAAGAAAGAGGCGGAGAAGAAGTTTATTGATATCGCCTCGGCTAAAGAAGTCCTTACCGACCCAGGTCAGGAGCCCATTTTACACACGCAACACTTGTGTGTGCGTGTGTGTGTGGTAGGAACAGGAAGCAGCTTGCAATAGGGAGGGAAAAACAGAAACAATCGAGCCAATCCGGTTTCCTTTAAATACCGTACGCAGCTTTGTGAAGCGACAATTCGTTTTGTTGTTAATTACGTAGCAACAAAATACAAAGGAGGCTGACAACTGAAGTGCACAGTGAGGATCTCTTAACTGCTGGTTTCATGTCGGTATGAATCCAGCTGTTCTGTGAAGATCTTCTCTAACAGACCTCTGAGGCCTTCAGAGAACAGCTGGATTCATACTGAGAAGAATCCGGCCCGTTTGAGAAGACGTAGAGAGATTTTAAAACGATCACAGATCCTCTTTGTCCACTCTCACTGAACGTCCATCTGTTATGCAAAGAAAAACGGGCAAAAACTTTGATCTCCACATATGCAAATCTAGTAGACAAAAGAAAACAAGTGTCAACTTGAGGTCGGGCTGGGCAGTACGGCTTAAAAATATATTCTCCGATTTCCTATTTCTGATTTTAATAGATTTTTCTTCCTTTTTTTTTTTTTAAGTCTTTCTTTTTTTATAGCTAAAATTCCAATTGACCGAAAACATTTTGAATAAATTGCTTTTATTTCAGTCATCCCTTCTGTGATTTTATAACGGCGTGTTAGGGCCGAACGACAAGACGTTTTGTGTAATTACAAGAATACAGTCATAGCACTATTAGAATGGAGATGCAGTTTTACCAGAAGAAAGGTCTTAAAATAAAAAAGTTACTTTAATGAGAAAAAAGCTTGGATAATTTTTTCTATTTACATTTTTTGTGCTGGAGTTCCCATGAAATTAAAGTTTCATTCTCCTAGTTGTACGACTTTAATCTGGTAATATTAAGACTTTATTTTCATTTTATTTCAACTGTATCCCTGCAACATCGACTATTTTCGCAACAAATGAAAATCTTAGCTTGAACCTTATAAATAACCAAAGTTGTAACACACACTTATCAAACAAGATGGTGGACCTTTGACCTGCTGACATCACTCTAAACTACGGGAATCCAAGGAGAGCTTTGGTGGGGAAAAAATCCCAAAATTATCCAAAAATGTAATCTTAAAAAGCCAAAATTTCATTAATTGATAAAATTGATTTCTTGCCCAGCCCTAAGTCAAGGTGAATATAGTTCATGCCACACTTTTCAGATTATTTTTGGGGGACGTGGGGGGTAATTAAAAGTCTAGTTTATTTTTCTACTTCTAACTCCTTCTTCTCGGGACTCTTCATAACTTCATTCCGATGTCTTTCCAGAAATGAGGCAGAAGTTCGACGCAGGCGAGGATCCCCTGGACCCGGAGACCCAGCAGGGCGGCGGCGGCGCCGGACAGAGGGCCTGGCCGTTCCACTTCAACCCCTTCGAGTCGGGCGGCAACTTCCACTTCAAGTTCGAGTACAACTAGAGAGCAGGACTCGACTCCAGACAGACGTGTGTCGGATCTTCCACTGGATTTGTACATCAGCCTGGACGCTGTTTATTCAGAGACATAAACTTGTGTTGTTGTTTTTTCAGAAAGGAACCACAAGAGAACTTAACTGTGGTAAAAGGTGGTTGAAGAAAGTGAATGCCTTTTTGTTTTTTTAAACTTCAAATCCTTTTTTTTTTTTTTTTTAAGAAACTGAAAGGTGCTGGATGACAGCTGTGGATGTTTCTGCTCCTCTCTCTTTCTTTGTGCCAATCTTTGAAGCACGTGGTGGCGGAGGATGAACGTCAACGTGTCGCTTTTTATCCTTGCTCGCAGTATTCTTCAAAGGAATCCCATACTAACTCCAGCCGGTGATCGTGACTGCAGAAGCATCTCTGCACCTGAGAATCAAGACGTTTTTCTAGTTTCTGAAATCAACAGCTTTTCGTTGAGCTCTTGGACTAACGGTGAGACACACTGAAATCCTGTGGATCTTCTACCAGTGTGTTTTTGATTTAAACTGAAATTGAGTTCTAAAGGTTATTTAGTGGAAAATTATGTGTATACATACAGCAGCAAAAATAACGAATGAAAGCAGTAGCTGACTGAATCTGTTGTTTCTCTTCACCTTTCTGCTGCTTTTATTTTTTATTTTTTTTGAGATTTTACGCTCTTTGTTTGGGGATAAAACACTCCACAGCCTCTCCTCTCCTGAAATGTTACTGTTTTTTTTTTCCTTAAGCCTTTCATAGAAAATGCATCTTCAGTGACTGAGAGCCTCATTTACAAATAGCAACTGTTCAGCTGAAGCTTGAATTTCAGTATCTTAACCAGAATATTTGGATAATATTTATCTAAAACATACAAATAAATTGTTGCAGGATTTGTTTGTATTTAAGGCTCTGGTGTTGCAGCCACGAAAGACGTACTTAATAGTTTTGCCTTTTTTTTTTTTTCTTTTGCACAAACTTAAGTTATTTTGTTACCGACATCTTGAAGACAGAGTGACTGTAACTGCTTATTTTGTGAACCAAAATGTGACGGAGCTCTTTGTATTTAAAGATGAGAAGGAACCGTTTTATTTTTAGGGTTTCTGGTTGTGGCATAACTTTTTTTTTTTTTTTTTTTTTTCCTGCTGCCAAATTGACTCGGTGGACATGCTGACATGTATTAAAGGATGAAAAACATCCAGACTGAACTAATTATTCCTCCTGCTTGTGGGTAGAATTTAGATCTATGTGGCAAATAATTTTTGCTCAAGCAGTGATTCCCAGATAAACTCAATTTTAGAGCATTTTTCAGCTCATACAGTAAAAGTTTGAGCTTTATATGTAATCTTTTCTTTTTGCCACTTTCTGCAGTATCTAAATATTTGCATTCCACAAACTACAGCATTTAGGATCAGAAACAAAAGATTTAACAGGTCAATTTATTTTAAAAACACTAACATACATAAACTTGAATCCATATATTTGCATGAAACAGAAACGTTTCAGCCCGCTTGTTGCTAACGGGTTTTGTTCATTCTCTGGGGAAATGGATAAATCCAGAGCGCTGGCACCGAAGTTCCGTTTCAGCCGCAAAAAAACAGTTAAAACTTCTCCAAGAACAGTTTGATCTTTTCTTTTCCAGACACAGGCCTCGACAGGAAACAGTCACATGAATGTCGAGTAAAAAAAAACCCCAAAAGAAACGGACAGCTCTTCGTCAGTGGTTTCCTCCAAACCCATCTGTGTCCTCCAGACTGTCGGCCTCCACCTCGATGGATACCACGTGGTGACCGGGGATCATGGCCAGGCCCAGGACTCTGGGTTCACCCTGGGAGAAAGTGTCTAAGGGCAGAAAACACACATAAAACCAGGATTTGGTTCCGTCAAAGCAGGAAAATCAGCTTCGGTCGGGTGTGTGGTTTGCCAAGCTTGACTGAGAAGAAGCTAAAACTAATGTTTAATTTTCAACATTATATTTCCTCATCCCATATTAATGAGTTCACTTGAAAATGAGGAAATAGGAAATGAAGAAATATTAATAAAGCAGCAGTTTTTTTTTTTTTTGGCATAATCAGCCTTCAGTTATTTTGTCTTTTATACTGTCCAGCATTCAGTCGTGTTCTCCCACCAAAAAAAAAGTATTTGACAGAGTTATTTACTTTAAGAGCTACTATTCATGTAAATCTGTGGTCCATATCTAAAAGTTTAAGTTTGAAGCAGAAAAATCTCAAAATCCCAAAGCAAACTGCATACATTAAAGATTAACTTCACAGAAAACAATAGAATTTCAGTATGAAATGGAATTTTTGTCATTTCTCCTTAATTTTGGTAGAATTTGATCAAGTTCACCTTAATAATTAATGCTTAGAACCAATCCAGTTATGTGAATAACTTAAGACACCTTACCAAAACAAAAATATATTTAAAATAAAAAGAAAGAAGAGGTAAAAAAAAAATAAAAAAAACTAATAATAATTCAGTATTTCCCACCTTCTCCTTTCCTACCTGAGGATTTGAGGAATTCCTGAGCCGAGCCCAGGATCACATTGCAGTCCCGATCCGTGCAGAGGAAGAGACCCACCAGTGTTCGTCCGTCTGTCATGCGGATCCTCATGTTCTTGTTTAGGAGCCCCTCAAGTTTCTGTCTGGCCTGGGAAGAGGAGGACACTTCAGGCTGCTCCTGGATGAGAGGAGACAAAGGAAGAACTGATTCAGATGATTTTGTGTGAAATCATTTGAATCCATACAGACGTTCATTTCCCCCTACTGCCATTAAAACAATACATGCATTTTCCACTTAACTATCTAATAATTGTGGGAGATTACGTTGCACCACTGACAAAGCGTCCCATAATTACAACCCTGTGTCTCACAATAAAGTTGTAAATTAGAAACATGATAGTATGTCATGGTTATGCATTAGTGTAACATGTTTTTTGCCGTATTCGTAACTAGTAGATAGCATCGAATGATTCAGGTAGAATGTCATAGTAGCTTATCGTAAATATGACTTTTATGTCTCATTTATGGTGTACAAAATGTACTTCTTCCATCACAGCTTTCAGAAAGTTGTTAATTATTAAGCTAATTTAATAATTAACAAAAACAAATCAGATCTCTTCAGTGTTTATATTCAGCAGGAACAGCTCACAATCAGAAATACTTTACAGGAATCATCATGACATACAATAGTTGGTGTATTTTGCTCCTGGACAGTTTAAATAAATCTAAACAGAAAAAAATATAACTGAGAACACATAAGTAACCTGTTAGCCACAAGCTAACGTTTAGCCTCGCCTCAAGCCCTCATAAAGCTACATTTATTTAATATAAAAGCTTTATTCTCCCATTTGTCATAATAGCATCAGAAAAAACAAACAAACTGTTGAATATTAAAGAAAAATATTACAGCTATACATACGTGTACCGAAGGACCGTTTTCCTCAATCATTGTGTCCGATTTTCCTTTTGCTGTTGCTTAGGGAGCAATTCTGGGGCGGACAACCGGAACCGGAAATCGTAGCAGCGCTTAGAATTTAAAAAAAAAAAAAAAGATTTTTCAGATTAAAGTTTACAAGTTCGGTTTTTATTGCAGGCAATAAATCCTTCAAAAACAAAAACACACACAAAAAAAATCCAATATTTATCAATTCCAGACTTTTACAGACTCTTAAAGCAAATACCTCCGCTCTAAATATGCAAACAACTGAGTTCATCGTCACACCTGGCTGCTTGACAGGAGAGCTGCCAGCTGAAACAACAACAACAAGGATTTTCTTTACGGTTTACTCACAGGGAAGTCAAACAAAACCATCACTGTCAGTCAGACAGGAAAAACAAGAGGGCTCAAAAGAGGAAGTCATTTACTGTCTTTTCTTAATAACAATTGTATACATACATAATTCAGAAAGGTTGATACTGAAGTTCATTTCTTGTTTTAATTAAAAATAAATGTGGTTAGTATTTAGTACTTTCCATGTTTTTTTTTTTTTTTTTCATATGCCGAGTCCATACCAGTACAGGAAGATTCCTGTTTGAATTTATAATTAAGAATAAAACTAATTAATAAATATAGAAATTAATTAATTTTTTAATGTACTTAAGAATCAGGACTATTGATTTATTAAAGCAAATCTCTTAGATTTCTTTACAAAAATAAAAGTTTGATAAATATTCCTATTCAGGGGTTTCCTCTAGGGGGCGTACTAATGCAACTAACACAAGTTAACAGTCCTTTGGACCCATATTGAAACATCCAACTGAGTCAGAATGGAAATGGACAAGTTCGATTTTAAAACCCCCGGCAATTTTTTTCAGAGTACTACTAGGCTAAAAACAAAAAACACTAAATGTACAAATAAAAGTCTTACAAATATTAGAAATAAATAACCCTTATTAAGGGTTAGACCACTAAGTCTAGAAGTCCTCACTGTAGTAAAATCCTTATTGCACAGTTTGATCCTGCACTGTTTGCACAGAAAAGCTGACAACAAGTAGAGGAGTGTTTCATTTAAATATTATAGTGTTGTTAAAATGAGTTATGATGACAATCAGATTACTATTTATTCTGTTTAGAAAAAAATATTCCTTACATCTAAAGCCATTTCAATCCATAAACATTGCTTTCTTCCCCAAAAATACTGTTTAACCTCAGTGATATGAAAGAAACAACATAAAAAGCAAAAATCATTCTCACAAACATCACAAATATTAGTTTGTTTTGAAGTCTTTTTTTAATATTGTCAAAGTCCTGACATTTAATCAAATAAAATAATTTCTGTAGGTTAGTGAAGAGTAACACAATTATTTTTATTTACCAAATGCCAGAATTATAGAAAAAAAAAAACGGAATATTTTCTTACTCTCTTTAAAGTTAAAAATTTACTTACACTACGATTACTGTCTGCCAATGATGATGTCATGACATTGGAAGCTTCTGGTGGAATTGAGTTCAGTAGAGGAACATTTTGTGAATTCAAATCAGCTTTTGATGCAGAAAAATCAACAGACATCAGGAAGAGAAATATGGTCCTAATAAAGTCTGGTTTGTCATCACCTACCAGTTCTAGATGCCTGAAGGTGCCATGGTACTCTGCTATAAAATACAAATGTATGTAAAAACGGGGAGGGGAATTTCCCGCCATCAGGTTGTGCGTCACGGGTTTATAAACATGTTTCAACATGAAATGCATCAACCCCAGAATAAAAGGAAGATATCTTGTAAAAATACTAAGTGAAAGTATTATTATCCACAAGGAACAGAGTCATGTAACTGCATGGGCTAAAAGGCCACTCAGAGAGGAAGAAGCCATTATTCCAAAAGCAACATAAAAAAAACAAACTACAGTTTGCAAATGGACTCAGGAACAAACACCCTGATATATGGAGAGTTGTCAGTTTGTCTAATGACACCGAAAGTGAAACGTGTCGACTGTGAAGGTGTAGCAGCGTCATCGTACGGGGTGTTTTGCTGATATGGGGTGTTTTGCTTTGTGCACCAGCTTTGTTGCTGGTGCACAAAGCAGATGGGTAACAAGCATCGAATGGAAATATGGCAGCAACATTTCGAGGCGTTAACTTGGAAGTTAAGGCCTGGGCACAACAGGTCTTTTGAATGGAAAGCCAAATAATTACAAAGTAGCTTAAAAACACTGCAGTTCATAAAGCCTGGATTTCAGTCATTTAGAAAATTTGTGTGCAGAGCTGAGAAGGTGCACGAGCGAGGCGGCCCACAAACCTGCCCCACTTACAATGGTTCTGACAGCAGGAATGGGCCTAAATTCTAACACCTATTAAGTCAAGTCCTACAGTTTAATATGACCAAATAGTAACGGAAGCTATGGAAAGTTCTTGAAAGAAAGTAAGAAAAAATTATCTAAAAAAATGTAATATTTTCCGTTAACGTTATCACGCCGATACTGTCCCCTGTCTGTTGTAGAAATGAGAGTGGATACACAACAAAACCTAAAGTAAGGCACAGATTTAACTTCTTCTAAATCTCTTTAAAGACTTGACAAGAAAAAAAAAAATCACAACCAAAACTAACGCTATAATTTGGAAGAGCTCCCTTTTACGTAAATCTTTGCTGAGAGTGGGACTTGCCTCACCAAAACCAATTCAGGCAATAATGGACTCTTCTCTGGGCTCCTGCTCTGCCTGGCTGTTATTTAAGCTGTTTCAGCTCGCGGGGCCGCCCGGGTTCAGACAGCCAGCTCTGAGCGCGGCACAGGAGCCGGTGTCTTCCTCTGTGTCACACTGCATAAAATCTGGGTTAGCTGGAGCACAGCACCCAGGGGAGGCCCTTTCTCTCTCTTATCCCTGACACGTCTTCCTGCCAAACGGACACGGGAGGCTTTGGGGGAGGAGGAGGGAGGCTGCTGGGTAATCTCGGCACAGCAGTCCAAATTCTGTCTGGGAGGCGGGTGGGGGTAGGGGGGTGGAGGGGATCTCCCTGGCTGCTTTCACCCCCCTTTTCATCTTGCAGTCACACAGTGAGACACACGCACACTTATGACTGCAGATAATGTGGGTGAGGGCGTACAAGCTGCACAGTAAGTGAGGTCGTCTCGCCAGCCTTTCAGTCTGGCACCCGCTGACACCTCGGTGGCCAGGGCCTCAGCGTGTGAGGCAGTGGGGAGGGGTGAGGGTGGGATCCAGACACACAATCTTCCTCGTCGCACATACGCTGCTCTACCAGTGTCTCTCGCCGTGCACGGTCTCTCGCCGCCTTGGCAGATGTTGGGTTTGGATCGGGGCACTGAAAAATTCCTCCTCTCTCATTCGCAGGAGCTGAGCTGGAGCGGCTCAGGCACCTGTTGCAGCAGACGAGGCTGGAAGCGATCCGCAGGTCGTCTTCTGGTGTCGGCGCCTCAGCAGCTGACCTGGGAAGAGGAAGGATGCGAAAAAGGTCGTAAATGGGGTCACCGCCTCAGCGTTGTTTTACTTGTTTAAGTGAACGGGCATCTATCTGTTATGAAGTGTAAATAGCGCGGCCTTTGAGGCCTCCCACTGCTGTGATTTTTGTCACGTGTTATGGAACACTGCAGTGAGGTCTAGCACAAACATTCACCAGGAAACAAACACATAATTATTTCAAATTCAGGAAAGATCTCCTTTAGCCGCCTGCATTTGAAGAAGCCGCTGACTGAAGACACTCAGTTATTGTTTTTCAGTTTTTTTCTTCTACTTTTTTCTTTTAAAAAAAAACAAACAAAAAAAGCCACATAGGTTTTCATTTTCACCTGTGCATATTTAGCAGGACAAGTGGTGTACTAACCCTACTTAAATGTACACCACACTTTTCAGATATTTCTTTGTAAGCATTTTTTTTGTAATAAATTTTTTCATGTAATTCCCTTCTTTGTGCTGGTCTCATAAAATCCCAGTAAAACCCAATGCGCTTAATGTAATGTGAAGAGGTTAAAGAGACGTTTAACATCCAAATATGTTTTTTTTTTCATACCGACTACTTGAGTGCACAAAGGTGGCCAAAAATAATAATTTAGTACAAAAACAAAGACAACAAAAAAAAAGGGCCGTGAGCAGCAGCAGCAGCAGTCGCCGCCACTGAGGGGGGCTGTCTGGGGAGGGATTCCCATGGCCTTACTGCCATCCAGCTGACACATCCCGCTGCTAATGAGCGCTCAGATTTACGGCTCAGAAACCATCTCTGCGCCTGTTTCAGACCTCTGCACGACTTCCACTCTCGCGTTTTAGCGCTCTGCCACGCTCACTGCGGCCGTGTGTCGGAGTGGAAACATAGTTTTGCATTTCACGAAAACACTTCAATCCCCACCACAAGTAGTTAATTTTTAAGCAATACAATCTGATGTAAGGCTGGGCATGGCTGCGGCAGATTTTTTCCCAACACCCCCCCACCCCCACCCCACCCCCCTTCTCTCTCTCTCTCTCTTTCTCTCTCTCTCTCCCGCCCCCCTTTCTTTTTCTCTCTCTTTCTCTCCAGCTCTGGATCCCTCCCCAGCACTCACTCACAGACTCGTGAGCGCGCACACGCACAAACACCGCTGCTCCAAAATATATTTTATTATATCCAGCGGTGGTAGGGGGGCTCAGGAGAATATACTTGATATATTTGTGTCGGGCTCTGCATTGCAGACAGTATGTGTGATCTTGGCAGTGACACTGACAGATCCGGATTCGTGACTGATCCGGACTTGGGGGAGAGAAAGAGAGGGAGAAAAATTGGGGGGGGGGCAGACCGAGAAGAAACAAACAAGTAACAATGTAACTTACATGCACTCACACACCCCTTTTTTCCTTGTAACAATGTGTACGTTTTTAACGAGGGAGGGGGGGCGCGCACAGGGAGAGAGACGGAGAGAGAGAGATAGAGAAAAAGGGAGGGGGTGCGTTCTGAAATAATATAGTCAGCCATTTTTTATGTAAGGGGATTTTTTTTCTTATTGGGGGGGTTGTTAAAAAATAAATATAAGAGGGCGGCCATCTTTGTTGCTCTGCCTTAGTGTAAAATATTCCAAAACGCCCCCCTACTTTTCTCCCGTGCCGATTTGAATATTAAATAAATAACACTCCATCCGCTGCAAGAATTACAGCTTCGTTGTTTTGTGTTTTATTTTTTTTTAAACACTGAACACAAGGACGGAGCCGCCAATGACAGCAGGAATATAATAATGTCCTCTCCTCTCCGCTCCTGCGAGGAAGACGAGGGCATGGTGGTTAATTCCGAGGGAGGAGATTTTGATGAAGAAGACGACGAGGACGACGGAGAGCTGGACGAGAACGCAAGCGACATAAACTCGCCGGCGGCGCCTCGGGAAACTGCAACGCCACCAGCCGCGCCAGGTACGGTAGACTAGCTGCTAAAAAAGAAAAAGAAGAAGAAGAAAGGGAGGAAAAAGACAGGCGGACAGGTCGCGGTCGGGAACGCGCGAAAAACATCACACGAAATAATAAAACTCACTTTAATGGCTGAAGATTCTTTTTTTTGTATTATTTATTTACAGAAGTAGCCTTGTTATCAGAGCCATCTCTATCCATGTCCTGGACTGTACAGTAGAGTAGCTCGGGTGCGCGCGCACACAAAAAAAACGCAACACGAAATAGTTTGCAGAACCTAAATGTGAATTGGGTGCCATATTTGCAGCTAAATATAAAGTAGAAGGGACGAGAAACCCCCGGTTCGCTCCCTCCACTTCCTCCTTCTCACCTCTTCACCTCCCTGCAAAGTTTAGCCAAACTCGCCACAGCGAGCCCGCAGAGCCATCCTCCAGAAAGTTGCAGTTAAATCCCCCCCCCCACCTCTTTGCTGTGACAGCAGCTCCCTGACATGACAGGGGGACACATGCAAATGAAGACGCCGGGCTACCGCAGGGCAATAAGGTCGCCCCGAAGGTGTAGAAAAGCTGCTTCAAAAACAAAACAAACATGGACTCCCCCGCCGGAGGCTACATGTACTTGATACCCGAGGAGCTGGTTTCGCAGTGCAGTCAAATGAGGCAGAAACTACCCCACATTATTTGTGTCGTGTCGTCCTCTGACATACAGGTCGAAACGAGGCTTTCTTGTAAATGCCTGTCCAACTTAATGTCGACTTTATTAGACGTTAGATTGAAGGACAGTGTGGCTTTAGCTTCTGTGATTGACTAGCTGAACGTGATTATTCTGGAAGTTTCTCCTAGCAGTGAACTTGCACTTTGCACTGAACGTGAACTAACGGTCGGCTGGCCAGCCTGTAACGGTAAAGGGAACAAAGATACATACTTGCTTTAAATAATTAATTAAGGTGAGCTAACTGTTAAACTTCATATGGAAATGAGTATGTTATTTGTACCAACACGTTATTGGAGGTTAAAAAAAGAACTAACGTTGCCGTTTTGGCAAGCTAGGATGGTTCTAATTTCATGAATGAACATAACGGAGCAGTCCTCCATTGCTTTGTCTTTATCGCCGCTGAACCGTGCCAGACGGGTGAATGAGTGTTTGTGTCGAGGACTTTAACCCGCTGACGACCTCTCTCAGCGGCCACAGCGGTGGTCTCGGTCCCCTCTTCTCCACCACCGCTACCCCCACATTTCCATTGGGAATTGCAGGAGCCGTTCCAGTTCATTGCACTGGTGGGCCTCTGAATCACCGAGCCCTGCGTGCGTGCAGCGGCCGCCCCCCGGCGTTTCGTCGGCGGACCGCACTGCTGCACGGCTAGGCGGGAATCACGGAGGCTCCGGAGTGAGGAGGAGGTGGAGGGAGGCTGTTGTTGCTGCTGCGCACTAACAAAGGCGGGCACACAATAAAATCTGACAGACCTAGCTTATCAAGCAGCCAGTATTTTGGCTGCGCTTTAACGCTTTGCTTGTTTCTTTTTTAAATAGAGGCAGCTATCTCCACTTGCCTATCTGTGGCTCCCCTCGCTGCATAGACCCAGGTCAGATTGCAGGTTAAATGGTAAAACTGTGAGTGATAGAACGGTCAGACATATTCACATAATTTATTCATTGAAACGGAAAGAGATTTATTTAGTCTCACCCTGACTTCACAGTTTCCAAATGATGAGTATTTCCTTCTTTTAAAAGTTTTTTTTTCATTAGATTTTGTCAGATTTTCTTTTTACCAATGACATTTTATGAATATAAGTAAAACAAACACCAAACAGTATCTTGCAAAAGTAACTGTTTATTTTTTTTTTTTTTACACTTTGTCATGTTACAACCACAAACTTTACAAACTTAAATATTTTTAATAGGATTTCATATGGCAGACCAGTATAAAGTATTGCATAGACCTTTTGCTGCAATTCCACCTGCAGATCCTCAGGGTTGTCTCTACCAACTTTTGCACATATAGACTGAATTTTTTATCGTTCCTCTTTCCAAAATAGCCCAAGCTCAGTCAGAAAACATCTGTGAACTGCAGTCAGTCTTGGCACAGATCCTCTTTTGGATTCAACTGAGTTATTCTATCACATGAATATAATTTGATTTAAATCATTATAGTTATTGCACTCCTGAAAACTGAACCTCCACCCAGTCTCATTTTTTTTTTTTGCAGCCTCCCAAAAATTAGCTGTTCAATAAAGGTCAGCTGTGCCTACTTAAAGTTGACTTCTCCAGGAAGTTGGAGATTTACTCAAAAGTTGTTGAAAACCATGTATGCTTTTTCTGCCACTTTACAATTTTGCACTAGTTTATGGTCTTTTAACTATGTCAATAAAATATATTTAATTTAGTGGTTATAACCTGACAATATCTTTACAAGGCTCTGTCGGTAATTATTGCTAAGTGTATTGCCGTAAACCAATAATCCCTGACTTATAGCATTTGGTACCAGCTGTCAGGTCTGCTTGGAGCTCCCCAATTGGACTAATTCACCAATTGTCACCGTTCAGATAAGGTCAAAGGTCACTGAGACCTCTGAAGCTTTATCATTCAGTTTTTTGTTGGGGGGCAATTATAACCAGCAGGGATTAGTTGGTTTACTGGGAAGTGTTTTGACAAGATTATTTTGCTCAGTTTGTTAGCCATTGTTCATTTCTGCGCTCTCTTGAACCCAGACGAAGAGCCAGAGATATTGGACCGAGAGGTCCCGTGCAAGAAGAAAGGCCGGCCCAAGAAGAAGAAGGACACAAAGAAGAAAGAGAAAGAGGGGAAACCTGCCAAAACAAAGAAACGCAAGAAGATTGTAAGATTAACGGGTTACATGTGTGGGTTTTGTCACTATTCACTATTCTAACTTAAAAAAAAAAAAATCCCATCTGCCCCTCAGGACAGCGATGTAGAGCGAATCTCAGACAGAGAAAGAGACTATGGTGAAAACTCAGACAGCATCGCCAGCGATTATGGCTCTGGCGAGAAAAAGAAAAAGAAGAAACATAAAGAAAGGAAGGAGAAGAAAACCAAGAAAAAGAAAAAAGATGACGGGGACCGAGACAGTAGCCAGGAGGAAACAACGAAAGTAAAGAGCCCCGATTTGATTCTCTTGCATAGCAGTAGTAAACCATCTTGGAAAAAAAAAAAAAAAAAACATTTTTTGTTCGATTGGTGGTTTCTTCTCAGCAGCCAATAGAGCAGAAGACGTCTGCCCAGCTGGCAAAGGAGTGGGGCCTGGAGGATGTTGATCATACCTTCACAGAAGACGACTACAGGGAGCTCACAAATTACAAAGCCTTCAGCCAGTTTATGAGGTATGGAATCTTGTCTGCTTGCTGAGGATTAACATTGAGCTTGTGGTTGCTAGTGTGGGCGACATCAAGACCGGCTACGGTGCTTTGAGTGAGTTATACTCGGTATGCTTTCTCAGTTATGTTGGTTGAATCATTAAAATGCTTAAACCTCAACACCTCTCACTCCAACTGTTAGTCCTAAAAAGTCCCAAACATTCTTGAAAACACTATTGCATTGCTTTCATTGCCAATTCTTGCCTGACTCAGTATTTACATATTTAACAGTTTAATAATGATGAGTTACAAAGAATTTCTTCAATATTATATTGAATTTTTAGCTCTATTTTAAGCAAAGAAAGACTCAAAAAGCTGATCGGCTCCATTCTTTGAAGGCTAATGCCCTTGGATTGCCTTCATTTTTAAGACAACGTCGAAAAACTGTATCTCCCTTGTGGTGAATAATGGATGGAGTTATTTAACACAGTTGAAACGTCCTGCTAAAAAATAAAACTGTAGCAAAACATCCTGTATTTTTTGTCGGTGGAAATGTTAGCAAAAACCATTGTTAGCGGTAGATCTGTCATAGAAGGGGACAGAAAATAAATATAAGACAAATGAATATAAACCTTGATTTGTGCTTGCAGTTTAGCCTTTGCAGTGCAGCACAGCTAGTTACGGCAGGAAGTTATAAGCCATTTGCCATTCAATAAGCCATTTGTTAAAAATATGGCTGAATCATGCTATCGTCAGGTCTTGTATTTGTGTGTTGGAGTGGGTACATTTTTGGCAGTAAAGGTGTAGCTCACCTGTTTCTAATGCCTTTCAAGCTAACCTTATGCGTGACATGGAGAAAACAAATGCATGTGACATTTTATTTTATATATCAACTTAATTTAACCACCGGATCTACATCTCTCTCTGGAAAAATGTATCTTCCAGCGCACCTGCTAATGGCTCACTTTAAGGTAGATTGATAACAGAAACAAGAACAAACTCAAAATGGCTGCATTAAACAGGAGTTTGGCTATAAACACAAAATTATCTAAAGACATTGAAAAACAAAACCAAAAAGATGCTGTTTACTGACTGTGTCTTGTTTAACTACATCAACTAGAGATTCTGTGTCCTGCTGCGACCTGATAACCTGCTCTCTGTTTAAGCAGTTTGGAATGAAATTATTAAAAATTACAGCTCTGCCTCCGCAACAAGCAGCGATCTGAAAACGTTTAATACTATTACAAAGCTTTACTTATCACTATGTAGCCAAATTAGGCTACATGGTGAACTTCTGGTAATTGTTCCTGTCTTCCTGTTAAACTGTATCAGGCCAGTTTGTTGAGTTTGTGGGGCAGCGTTACCAACAGTTTGTGAAAAACATCCTGAGCCTCAGGCTGTGTGGGTATACCTGTGTTGACTCTGACAACGTAAATAGCTACAGTACCATGTTTATGTTGGGGATTCTTGCGGTCTTTGAGATTTGGTTGTCTTGATTTGACCGAGCCGAAGCCGAGTTTGCTGACACAGCGTAAAGCCACAGAGTCGGAGAATATGGTTTGAGTTCCTGATGACCGTGTGTCTCTCGACTCCTCCCAGGCCGATGATAGCCAAGAAGAACCCGAAGATCCCCATGTCGAAGATGATGACCATCCTGGGGGCCAAGTGGAGGGAGTTCAGCTCCAACAACCCCTTCAAAGGCAACGCCGCTGCCGTCGCAGCCGCCGCTGCCGCCGCCGCCATCGCTGTCGCCGAGCAGGTCTCTGCGGCGACCACCTCGCCCGAGCCGCTGCCTCAGCCGCCGCCCATTAGAAAGGCCAAGACGAAAGAGGGCAAAGGTCAGCGGCAGCTTTAGATCGCCTGTAGTGTTTGTTTAGTGTTGTTTTTGTTGCGTAAAGACAAAGGATTCATCCAATTTCTGTTACCACTTTGTTGTTGACACTGTCCACATAGTGGTTGATCAATACATTTCCAGTTCACTTTGGATTTGATCTAATCATCTGTGCAGGTCCAGGATATAAAAAGCGCAGTAAAAGTCCTAGAGTGCCTGACAAGAAGAAAGCCCAATCTAAAGCTAAAAAAATGGCTCCCATCCGTATTAAACTATTACCAATAGCTGGGAAGAGGAAGAAGAGCTGCTCTGTGAGTCCGATGTTTACATTCTGCTTAACTGATGGAGATAATTTGCCTTCCTTTTGTATTACTGGAGCGCTCGCTCCCTCTTTTCCTCCTTTGACTCTGTTGCCTGATTATTCTTTCTTCTTCATCAGAGCGACGACATGGACGAGGAAGAGTCTGAGCAGGAGGACTCCAGCGTTCACAGCTCCTCCGTTCGCTCAGACAGCTCCGGCCGGGTGAAAAAGAACAAGCGGGGACGACCTGCCAAGAAGAAGAAGAAAGGCAAGAGTGGGCCTGCTTGTCAAATGAGTGCCACATATTTTTTTTGTTAAATAATTGATCATTTTTACAATTTATAGTGAATTTAGAGTTTGGAGTTTCTGCATCCAAAGTATTTGATATTGTAACTCTTACACCATGGTGTAAGAGTATTAAATTTGAGCATCTTAAATTAAGGCCTTCAAATGTCTTAAATTTATTGAAAAAAAAAAGGTAAGTTGGCCTTAAATACGTTAATCACAGGTCTTAAATTTTATCTTGGCAGGACTATTTAATCTCATATTCTATGTATTTTTTTTCTTTCTTGCGAGACTTTTCTGTCATGTTGACTCGCTTCTTCATTGCGTTGGTTGAAGCTGCTGGTAACTACCTGCTAATATGCCCTTGCTAGCTAAGCAAAGGTATATTAGCAGCTATATCAGCAAGAACTATTGGCTCTGATCCCTGCATTGGAAATAGAGAGAGGAAAAAATCTTACTAGCTAAAAAAAAAGTTACTAAACTGTCTTTTTTGCGTCTGTTCTGGTTTATGTGCAAATTTATCACCAGTTGGCTGGACGACGATTGTTTTTTGCCAACCTGTACGATGCCCCATTCATTCTATGCAAAGAAGCTTGGTAAACAGCTGGCAGTAGGAAAGCTCCTGCACTTTGCTAACAAGAAAGAGAAATTCAACTCTTTGGAAACTAAAATTTCTGTTTTGGAAACTAAAAGAGCGGCAGCCCACCTCTCTTTTTGAGGCGATGCTGGTTTAAAACTGCAATTAGGAAGATACAAGCAGCATTTCTGTTAAGCAGCAGACTGCAGGCTGGCTACATGAGTAGTGACTGCCCAAACTCCTGTTACTGGATACAGATCACAATACTGTCTTGTTATTGTAATAATTTAGCCATTTGGGTGCCTGTTGAAAGTAGTAGAAATAAAGCTGAGTGCGTCCTCAGCTTTATTCGTCTTTCCATTGCATCTTAACCATTTTACCAAGTTCTGAATTGGTTCTAGCTGAAAAACAGGCTCATATTCACTGACCTGATTAGACCTTCAGTGGGTACTTTATTCTGTCATCTGCTAACATTTTTCTATGGTTTTTTTTTCAGTTTGCCTGGCAATTTGTGGACAGTTTTTTTTTTCTAAATGTTCCTGTTAAACGAAGTTCTTTTTTCTGTCTTTTGGTTCACGTCTAATATTTATTAAACCCTTGTTTATTTTAGCACTGATTGAGAAGATGTCACATCTATGACCTTGAGATTTAAAGTCAATTCTCAGGAAGTGTTTTTTTTATGCCTCATGTTTCTTTTATGCATCTATCTTAAAAAGACCATTGGGAAAGAATTAGTTAAAAAAAATTTATACATTTCTGCCACATTTTACAAATAAGGTCCGTATATTTACATGTATAACTACAGAGACAGTTACTGTGTGTATTTTTTTGTTTAGATGATGATATTATTGCTTTTGCTTTTATAGATACCTCATGTCTTTCATAACATTTTTTTTTTATCTACGTGTATATTTGTTTATTTTGATATGGTTTGTGGTTCTGTTTCCAGTTCCAGGTGAGGACGAAGGCGACGGCTATGAGACGGATCACCAGGACTACTGTGAGGTGTGTCAGCAGGGTGGAGAGATCATCCTGTGCGACACCTGTCCTCGAGCGTACCACCTCGTGTGCCTCGAGCCTGAGCTGGACAAGGCCCCCGAGGGCAAGTGGAGCTGTCCGCATTGTGTGAGTACAGCCCGCAGAGAGGATCGTCTGCTCTTATTCTCTTAATCTTTATTCACCGCTAAGCTACATCACTCCTTAATGAATCCTTATTTCTAGTGCTCAGTTTCTACTAGATGCCAGATCAGAGAGGATTAAAATAGAGAAGTCTGTCGCAGCCTCCTTAGTTCCAAAACCAAAATTTTTCACGTAGGGCTGTGGATGGCAAAAGGTAGTTTTCTCTTTGATGCACTTCTGACTTGATTGTTTGAAAACATATATGTACTTTATTACTTGCAGAAATATGGACAAAACAATGACTAAATATCTCTTACAACTTAGATGAAGGCAAAAGTTAACTTAAATTGATGTTACAAGTTCACAAAGTGGTTAAAAAAAATCACTTTACCAAAAGCTCCTGTCTTCACTCGGGACATTTGACAAACAAGAGGCATTTTGGTTCTAAACTAACTTATGCGTATTCTAACTGTCCAAAGAAAAACTAAATTGACAGAAATTACGATTTCCAAAAGAATCAACATAAATGGCCACGACAAAACCAGTTCATTTAAATAACACTTCCTAGGAAATTAGTGTGAAACTTCCGTGAAAAAAAGAGTAAGAAAATATTTTCCAGACGATTCAGAGACTCTGTTATTGTTGCTTAAACTAAATAGCCGCCCATCTTAAATAAAGTGACGCTCAGATCTTTGGTAAAGATGTACAAAAGCGATTTAAGATTACTTAAAATAGTAAACTTTTGTAATAGAGTAGAAGAGTAGCCATATTTCATAATATCATTACACAAGTAAAAGTGAACTGTACTACTCCCATGTGCACTTGCTGCATCATTTGGTTGTACTCTGAGATACTTGACCAGGGAAACAGGTCGCAGGAGGCAGGCGCTACATGACTCTGTCAGTCCTTTTTCATACGCTGAGCCTCCTGATGGTTTGACATGAAGCGTTGATCTATTTTTCATGACCTCCTCACAGAGTCTCCTGAGTCCAACTCTCTGACACCTCATGTCCCATTCACATTCACACTAAAGAGAACAATGCACCTCAGCTGTAGCCCAGGTTTTTTTTGCCCTAGAGGCTGAACCCTTTGAGCCTATCGCTCTCACTTTCCTACTATCTCTACTGCCAGGTTCAAGTACAGAGATATAAATGACCCCAACTAGCTTTTTCTTTTCTTTTTTTTTTGTTCTTCATGTAGGAAAAAGAGGGAATCCAATGGGAGGCGAAAGACGAAGACTATGAGGACTTCGAGGAGGACAGCGAGGACAGAGTGATATCCGAGGTCAGCATCGGGGTTCCCACCGGCGCAGAGGAGGAGGAGGACGACCACATGGAGTTCTGTCGGGTGTGCAAGGACGGCGGCGAACTGTTGTGCTGCGACACGTGCACGTCCTCCTACCACATTCACTGTCTGAACCCCCCGCTGCCCGAGATCCCCAACGGGGAGTGGCTCTGTCCGCGATGCACGGTCAGTTCACGTTGCACGAATCGCTTTTAACTCGAGGAAGAACTTTTGAGATTCGATTTGGACATGTGTCCTCGCTGCAGTGCCCGCCAATCAAAGGAAGGGTCCAGAAGATCCTCCACTGGAGGTGGGGCGAGCCTCCTCCTCCCATTCCTGTCCCGCTGCCCCCTGACGCTCCTCCCGATGCCCCTCCGCTGCCGCCCATGAAGGGCAGAGCTGAGAGGGAGTTTTTTGTCAAGCTAACCAGCCAGTCATACTGGCACTGCACCTGGATCACCGAGCTGCAGGTGGGAACAGTAATAACATTTTGTGTTTTTAGTCCAGGGATTTCCAGACATCTCCATCCCATGCCCCCCCCCCCCCCCCAAAAAAAAAAAGCCATTAGCTTTTAGCGGAGCCCCTTTGCATACCTACAGACAACACTACAAAATATGTAAAAAGAAAACATCAACTTCTAGAATCATGTTTCTGGCTTTTATTGTCTATTGAATAATTATTACGTTCGTTTAACCTAAAAACAGCCTCATATATTCTGATTTTATCTGGCCGTGAGTTTACAGCATTTTCTGCAGCAGTATTCTTCACAGCAAGTCTGCTGGACGGCTCCTTTTGTCTTTTTCTTATCAGAAACTTTTCCATTTCACATTGGTCATGCTAGTTTGAGGAGCAAAGCAGCTTGATAAATTTAATGAATTATTTTTTACTTATATTTTATAATAATGATTGAAAAACAGATTACATTTTCCCATACGAAAATTTTGATGAATAAGTTATGATATTTTTTTTATTGATATATATATTTCAATTTTTTTTCTCATTTTTTTCTCATTTTCCCTCCAGCTTTCTGAGGCTCCCTAGTGCCCCCTGGTGGTATAGCCTAACACAGATTTTAGTCTACAAAATACATAATATGGCACAAAATAATACCCAAACCCAAAGATGAAAAAGCTGATCTCTGGTGAACATAGTAAACATACATTTGTGTTTTGCAAAAGTATTTTGACTCTGTATGAGGAGCGCCAGCAAGTTTCCCATTTTGCCATATACTTTAAATTAGGTGTAGATTTGAACTTTGACTGGAACATTTTAACATTTACATATGCTTTAAACTGCAGAAGAGTAGGGTTGAAACAATAGGATTAATCATGATCAAAATAATCGTTATCTAATTTATTGATCGATTAATTGTTAACTGGAATATATAGTCTCTAAAGCATGCTTGTTACAGAAAGAACGACACACTGAACGGCGATTAAGTCTGGCCTCTTCTTATTACTCACATTCAGCTGGAGATCTTCCACTCGGTGATGTACAGAAACTACCAGAGGAAGACAGACATGGACGAGCCCCCCAGCCTGGACTACGGATCGGGCGCAGAGGACGAGAACGGAGTGGGCAAGAGCGAGAAGAGGCGGGCCAAAGATCCCCACTACGCCCTGTTGGAAGACAAATACTACAAATACGGCATCAAGCCTGAGTGGATGATGATTCACCGCATCATAAACCACAGGTAGGGATGACTGCACCTCTGAGAATGTGTGAAATGGCTTTGTGAGACGCTGCTCACTGTCCTCCACATGTCCCTCTGCCAGCGTGGATAAAAAGGGGATGTACCACTACCTGGTAAAGTGGAAAGATCTGACCTATGACCAGAGCACCTGGGAGAGAGATGACATGGACATACCCGACTTTGAACTCCACAAGGCCAACTACTGGAGACACAGGTTGGACTGCACAGTCACGCTGAAACACACACTGGTTTAAAAGCAAGAAAATATCCGAAAGCTGATTTAAAAAGACAAAGGCTTCTTATAATAAGGGGTTAATAAACTTTGCTCTATGTCACAAATTATTCTTGATAGAATTAAGGCAGCATTAACAGAGTCGCAATGATGTCTTTGTTGTCATTCAATAGGGACAACATCTTGAAGGAAGACCCCGATAAACCCAGGAAAATGACGAGCAAGGAGGGAGACGGTGAAGAGGAGGAGTCTCTTCCCTCCCCACTCACAGATGTAGGTGAACAGTGGCTGCGGTCTCCTAAAAAAAATGTGTCTGCTTCCTGAACTCTTTAAATTTTTTCTGCAAAATATGTAGAGGAAAACACTTTTAGAACTGTCTCATTTCATGTGGACCGACTATCCTGACGAGATTCAGTTCACAGAGTTTCAACAGTCTACAAAAGTGTAGAAACTTATGGAAATGATTATCCTCCAGATGTGGAGAACTATGGAAACATTTTTAGACTGTATTTTTTAATCACAATCTCTAATTATCATTTCATTTCTTCAATCTTTCCTACGTGTCTGTCGTTCTCTCTATTTTTTTTCCTTCGCATATTCCATATTTAGAGCCTGTTGGCTATAGAAATATTCATTGTAAATTCAATGCAATAATTAAAATGAAGATAAATCACTGAGAACTCTGGAAAGCCAAGTCTGAGAAAAGGACGGAAAATACTTATATTCCTTAGCTCCTTTCAGGAACCACATTTAAAACCTAAACTCTACTGAACCATCTGTCATAGTGAACCTTTGCATTCTTGCTTGTTGGAAAATGTGAAAAGAATTTGAATTTGGAGAGAACCTGAATTTTTTTTCCACATAGATGAACACAGCTGTTATAACTTAACTGTATGAAACCAAGCTTCTTGTACACTGATTAAGATACTTTTTAATTTTTATGACTAATTGAAGCCTAATGGTTTTCGACCGCTGTAATAGTGTATCGTTGTAGAATGGAGTTAAATAGCCTCACTGTTTTCTTGGCTGTCGTTGCTCCAGCCGACGATCAAATACGAGGAGCAGCCCGACTTCGTCACGGCGACAGGCGGCACCCTGCACCTCTACCAGCTGGAGGGCCTCAACTGGCTGCGCTTCTCCTGGGCTCAGGGCACCGACACCATCCTGGCGGATGAAATGGGTCTGGGCAAAACCATCCAGACAATCGTCTTTCTCTATTCACTGTTCAAGGAGGTACTGCTGGGATCCTTTCTGCTTTATCGTTACGGATTCTGTCGATTCACCAACACCGTCTTTTTTTTTTTCTTTTCTTTTCTTTCAGGGCCACACTAAGGGTCCTTTCCTGGTCAGTGCGCCCCTCTCCACTATTATAAACTGGGAGAGGGAGTTCGAGATGTGGGCGCCCGATTTCTACGTGGTGACCTACACGGGAGACAAAGACAGCCGAGCCATCATCAGAGAGAACGAGTTCACGTTCGACGACTCCATCAAAGCCGGGAAGAAGGCCTTCAAACTCAGGGTGAGACGGCGCTAATGGTTGCTAACGACTCTGACTTTTTTTTTTTTTTTTTTCAGAAAAGCATCTGTTTATTCTTCTTCTGTTGTTTCCCTTGCTGCAGCGCGAGGCTCCCATTAAATTTCACGTCCTTCTGACCTCCTATGAGTTGGTGACCATCGATCAGACGGCGCTCAAGTCCATCGACTGGGCGTGTCTGGTGGTGGACGAGGCGCACCGCCTTAAAAACAACCAGTCTAAGGTGCCACTGCTCTGTCTGTCACTGTTAATGCTCGGGCTGAAACGATTAATCAGATTAACCGTGATTAATTGATTATTTAAATAACGGTCAACCAATTTAGTAATAGATTAATCGTTAACTTGACTATATGTATTCAAACGAAAGCCAGCTGCTGAAGAGCAGCACAGTCAAAGCAGTAATTAAGTCAAAACTTTACAAAAATTATATACATTTTGCATTCCAGATTAAAAAAAAACAAACTTGTCTGTAAATATGTTTCACCTCGAACTCCTCAAGTGGTATGCTGTTAGCTTCACCTGGCTCAAATTCTGTAAAAAACCAAATCTCCTATTGAATGCCTTTTGCTTTCCAATTATTAAATTGGCTGATGCAAAATTAGTCAAATAATCTACAAATAATTAAGTGTCAACTAAAAGAATGCTGTGTTATTGCATTTTGGACAAAATATTTATTTTCTTATTTAATTATTTGTTGGTTTGCATTTATAATGTAACAGTCACATGTGCTGAAAGACTTCTTTTGTTAATGACGATAAGAGTCCAATTTGTCTTTTTCTGCAGCAACATGTAAAGGTCAGGTCTTTCTTTGTGTCTTTGTAGTTCTTCAGGCGTTTAAATGACTACAAAATTGACTACAAGCTGCTGCTGACTGGAACTCCTCTGCAGAACAACCTCGAAGAGTTGTTTCACCTGCTCAACTTCCTCACTCCGAATCGCTTTAAGTATGACTCCTTTTCTTAAGCAAATGTTTTCCCTTTCCCGCTCCATTATTAAAGTAGGTTGACTGTTTTTCATATCGAGTCTCTTCTTCTGCGCAGTAACCTCGAGGGCTTCCTGGAAGAGTTCGCCGACATCTCCAAAGAGGACCAGATCAAGAAGCTCCACGACCTGCTGGGGCCTCACATGCTGCGGAGGCTCAAGGCCGACGTGTTTAAGAACATGCCGGCTAAGACCGAGCTGATTGTCAGAGTGGAGCTGAGCCCCATGCAGAAGTACGCTTCACACAAATAACTAGCTTAACAATTAAATGCAAAGGGGGTAACAGTACGTTTGTGTACCATCAGATCATGACTCATTAAGAAGGTGCACATATGTGCCACAACAAAAAAATAAGCCTTGAGTTACTGTGTAAGACACTCCACGCCAAACTAATGCCTGAATAGGTGGTTGGAGACCTATATGCTTGTTTTCATTAACTGTTGCTTTCCAAATGATCTTGTAGTTATGCTCTTATGGCAAGACATTTGCGGTTTTTATTCTGTGTGCATACTATAAAGAGTCATTGTTGCCTATTAGTTACTAACTTGCTGTACATGCTTTGCTGTGTCTGATACTGTGTAGCTAATATCATTAAACCCTATGGATCTTTCTTTTACGTGTCCTTACACAGTTGTAAACATTTTTAGCTTTACTTTTTAATTTTACTTGAAGTTAAAGCTAGAAAATTTCAAAGACATATTAATTAATATGTTTGCTCTATTTTCATAAGAAGTAAATTTCAGTTTTGGACTTAATAAAATGTTTGATTGACAAATAGCCTTTAGGGGAATTATTCAATTCAAACTGGATGAAAGGTTACCACATGTTTATTTTTAATTTTTTTAAATGCAAAGTGAATTTAACACTTTGCACTTTAAATGCAAAGTGTTTGCAAACTTTGCAAAAATTGTGCAAAGTGCAAGATTTTCCTCCCTTAAAGTGCTTATCACTAAAGATGATTCATTCATTTCATTGTCCTTTTATTTTCTGAGTGTTATTTTCTCGTTAAAAGAATTTTGTTTTGCTTTGCGTGATTATTTTTTCCTAATTTCATGGCTGTGTCGTTTTGCTTTTGAAAAACAGGAAGTACTACAAGCTGATTCTGACCAAGAACTTCGAGGCTCTGAACTCGAAAGGCGGAGGAAACCAGGTGTCTCTGCTCAACATCATGATGGACCTGAAGAAGTGCTGCAACCACCCGTACCTCTTCCCCGTCGCCTCCATGGTGAGAGCGAAAACATAGATACGTGAACATAAGGAAACACTTATACAAAATTAAAACTCTTTCTAAAACCTAGAAAGTTGAAGTTCAAATAACCAACTTTGCTGAGCAAATAACTTTAATAAACCTGAACTTGCTATATGGGGACATTCTGTGGTAAGATGTGGTAGTGCAAGTCACAATACAACAAGATGTAATGTTGAAAACACATTTATAACTAATGACAAATCTTGATGTTATTTTTTTATTTGATTGTTGCAGTCGTTTTATAGTAATTTTTTTTGTATGAAGCTGCGAAATTTTTATTCATAGTGATTTGTTTCCCTTGCGGCTGACTCACTTACACAGAAAGGTCACTGTAAAGACACATCTGGGTATCCTGTAGCTGTTTGAACTCCCATGCCCTAAATTCAGCTGGCAAACTCAAATGAGTCCCCCTGTTTTGTTTTACACGTATTCTTGCAGGAAGCCCAGAAAACACCCAGCGGGGCGTACGAAGGCTCGGCCCTCACCAAGGCCTCTGGGAAGCTGACGCTGCTGCAGAAGATGCTGAGGAAGCTGAAAGATCAGGGCCATCGAGTGCTGGTCTTCTCACAGGTAGAAAACACACACAGACCCTGGATAAACACAGACAAACACATCCACATGAATGTTTTATGAGCTATTCATGAACACACTCTGAAGTTTCAGCAGCAGACTGTGATTTCAGGATGGGCGATCAAGATTTCCTCTGTGTCTTTTTTTTTTGTAGATGACTAAAATGCTAGATTTATTGGAAGATTTTCTGGACTATGAGGGTTACAAGTACGAGAGGATTGATGGAGGCATCACAGGCGCACTGAGACAAGAGGCCATCGACAGATTCAACGGTAAGACAGGAGAGTCATTATTATCATTAGTAGTGTTGTAGTGATGCATCAGAAGATACACAATATTAGGTTCAGATATTTTGAAAAACAACAAAGAGATCCTCTTGTTGCGCTTAAATAAAGTCCCAATCTGTGTTTATTAAAAATGTCCAGTCAGTTTCTTAATTGCGTCCAGGTTTCACTTCAGCTTACTGCATTTTTCAAGCACATTAAAAAACATTAAAATTAAAAGATTTTACACCTTAGTGTTTCAACAAACATCCAGTCAGTCAATTATACAGCCTTGTGTTTACTAGTGTTTAGATTTTAACTTCATGCTGCCTTTTTGCATACTATGGCACATTTTATTTCTGCTGATACAATCCCAGTTACACTGGTATTTAAAGTGCATTGACTCCACATTTATTTGGTTTTTTTCGTGCCTCTCACACTTGCAGCTCCCGGAGCGTGTCAGTTTTGCTTCTTGCTCTCCACCAGAGCCGGAGGTCTGGGCATAAACCTGGCTACGGCCGACACGGTCATCATTTTCGACTCTGACTGGAACCCCCACAATGACATTCAGGTGCAGTTCAGCTCCTCCATAGTAAAGGTTTCTGGTATTACCTTTATTCGCGCCTTAACAGAAACTGTTTCCCGTGCAGGCGTTCAGCAGAGCTCATCGCATCGGGCAAGCCAACAAGGTGATGATCTACCGCTTTGTGACGCGAGCCAGCGTGGAGGAGCGCATCACCCAGGTAGCCAAAAGGAAGATGATGCTGACCCACCTGGTGGTGCGGCCAGGTCTGGGATCCAAGGCCGGCTCCATGACGAAGCAGGAGCTGGATGACATCCTCAAGTTTGGGACGGAGGAGCTCTTCAAGGATGAAGGAGAAGGTGAGGAAATGACGCGTGTTGGGATGGACTTTTAGCAAAGCGTGCTGAAACTGAAACTGTATCAACTGAAACGATTAATCGGTTTAATCGTGATTTATCGATCGAAATAGCTGTCAACTAATACTTCGATTAATCGCTATCTAAAGCCTACAGTTAACAAGTGTATGTTTTTAAATGTATTTCTAGTACGTGAAATAAGTTTAAATAGTTAAATGAAAAATCTGCAGAATGTGACAATTTTTGTTTTCTGATTAATCGCCACAACAATCGATAGAATAATCGATTACTAAAATAATAATTAGCTGCAGCCCGAATGTCAGATCCCTCCATGAGTTTTATGACTCTGCCTCTGCCAGGTATGAAGAACAACTCTGGGGACAAAGTTGAGGATGAGGGCAGCGTCATTCACTACGACAGCACCGCCATCGAGAGGCTGCTGGATCGCAGCCAAGACGCCACAGACGACTCGGACGTCCAGAACATGAACGAGTACCTGAGCTCATTTAAGGTTGCCCAGTACATGGTCCGAGAGGAGGACAAGGTGAGATGGAAGCAGGAGCGACACTGAGACACAAAGTTGCACTGACATGTACTGAATGGATTGCTTCCTGGCAGGGCTAAAGAGAATTTTGGGGTATGCAATGTTATATTGTTTTTATCTCGGATGTTAGAGTTAAAACAAACTCGTTCTGTTTGCACACACTTGTCACAAACAGTGAAAGTTCTGGTTTAGTTTCCTTTACAATTTGCATTACTTACTCAGAAAGATGGAGAGACCTAGAGCTCTCTAGAATTGAGGATGCAGAGCAGAATCATCCAAAATAAACATTTTAATTTATTTGGTCTTCAGCCCAGAAACTGTATACGCTCCAGGGAGGCTGCTCTGCTGCAGATTAATGGCAACGCAGTCGTTTCCTTTCCAGAGAATATTAGTTAACCTAGAAACTAAACGCTGCCAAGTTTATCCTTTGTATCATTTGACACTATCGCTATATCAGGAGTCATATTGCAAACGTCCTGGAAACTACAATAAGAAAAAAAGAGAGCTCTTCTTCTTATTAAAAGGCAATGATGATTAAAAAAAAAAATCTGACAAGTAGCATGTAGAAGACAAAGACTGTGTCAGAATAAATTGGTGCCATGTTGGTGAGGGGCTTTTTTTTTGCCCAGTTTCTAACCCAGCACCAATTTTGCTGCTGAAACAGGGGGAAAGCCTCTTTCAACGGGAGATGGAGGCGGGTTCATTGGTAACAACAGCCAATCAAAACATGTGATGCGCCATGTTTAAAAGTCCAGAGGTTAGGGTTGCTTTAAAAAAAAAAAAAGACAACCCAGTGAAATCACTGTACTTAAGCAAAAAGATAAAGTTGGATTAGGATCATTATAACTCAGGCTGACGGTCTCTTATCTTCACCTGTCAGAGACTTTAAATAGGTCAACACACTATTTATAGCCTTGCCGAAAGCTTGTCCCTGATTTCATGAATGTTTTCATTTTCCAGCTGCCGGTGCAGATGATTAGGATTGTGCAGCGCTCACAAGCACAGCTTCGCTTGTTGTTTGAAACTAAACTAAGGTGGTGATATTAGTGCCTCTGCTGGCAGGGGTACCGCGCCTCCGACATGCTGCAGGGATCACGAGAACAGCGCGAGGCTTGTTTACATCACATTTGTCTGACAGAGTTCAGTTAGTTTATGTGTTAATCTGAATTATAAATCTTCCTCTCACGGCAGAAGTAATTATAGAGCGATGCAGGGTGATGATGAATCCAACGAGTTAATTAGACTGCAGGCGGGCCTCAACACATCCAAACTTTTTATAGCTCTTAAATAATGTTTTTAAATTCAGTCAAGACAGAGGCTGGCGTCTTTGGACCAGAACATCTAAAAACATCTGTACTTACTGGCTTTGGAAGGGATTAAATTGACCTCCACCAATGATGTCAGGAACAGTGTCATCATCTTTGACCAGATTAAACCGTCAAACTCTGTATTAAACATGTTGGCTTTTTAGTTCCTATTGTATCTAATACTAAATTGTTTTCAGGTTGTCTAACCAGCTCCTGAACATAAGTCTAGTCTTGAAGCAGAATCTACCGACTCATTGGAACCCATTGTAGATATGGTGGTGCATATCTACAATATCTATATCTAGAATGGTAGATACGACCTTATATCTACCATTCTAGATGTAGATATTGTCGATATGTATACTGTTGATCATTTCTCGTGATAAATTTCTTATCATGACAACAATTTTGATTTATAGTTATTATGATCATTTCTAATTAATGATCTTTAAAACCTCCCACACCCAGCATTGATTTATAGTTTTACTATTTTTTCCACTGTTTGTTCAATGAAAGCATCAACACCTACCAACAAATTTGGAAATATAATTACCTTGTGGAATTTAGTGATACAAATTACCCTGAGAATATTTTTCATTATTTGTGTTTCTATGACTATAGTCACGGCCATATGGTTACCTGAAAAAGATGTAATAAATAATTCTCAAGACCTTTTTGTGATAGAAACTTTTATTGCTATCACAATAGTACCGCAAAATATCACGATAAAACGTCAAATCCATGTCGGCCACAACTGATGCGGAGGGTCGTTGTGTTGGAAGGTGACCTCTCACCCCGGTTTGTTTTAGTTTTCTGCCACAAATTCGGCTGTGCTCTTACCTGATCAGAGCAGCCTCTCCCTTACTTGCTTCGTCCTCGACGTGACTTCTGGCAAACCGTCCCCGCTACTGCACATTACAGTACGATGCCTCAGTGAGTCTACATAATTAGCCTTTTCCAATCTGTGTGCTTGTAGATTGAGGAGATCGAGCGGGAGATCATCAAGCAGGAGGAGAACGTGGACCCGGATTACTGGGAGAAGCTGCTGCGGCATCACTACGAGCAGCAGCAGGAGGACCTGGCCAGCAAGCTAGGTAAAGGGAAGAGGAACCGCAAGCCTGTGAACTACAACGACGCTGCGCAGGAAGACCAAGGTAATGACTGGCTTTGGATCTGGGGAGGCTCACATAAGTTTGGCAAAGTTCTACCAGCCGTTTCATGCTGCTGATGCTGTAGGTAGAGGATCAAACTTGTGTTTAAGAAATAATTATTGTTTAGGACCATCAGTAGCAACCCTAAGAATAATTGCAAGTTACTGGATTGGTGTTTTACTTGAGAAGTTTTGGGGTTTAAGGCATTATTTGCAGAGTGGAAGGGAATGGGCCTGGCCTATTGACAAAGCACCGTGTGCTGTTTCAGAGTGGCATGCTGACATTTCAGATAACCAGTCCGAATACTCCGTGGGCTCCGAGGAGGAGGATGAGGACTTCGACGATCGGCCAGAAGGTAAGGAGCGATAAAACAAAGAAAGAAATACAGAAGACGACACGTGAAATTGATAGGAAACGACTCGTGAAAGATTGTCCGACACACTCGCAGGTCTGCGTTGAATCACATTCTGACTTTGATTTAGTCGTTGCGACTTTTTCTGGCAGAACTGCTTGAGTTATACTGCCAAGAATTCCAATCATCTCCTACAAGAGAGAGATGGAAGAAAAAACTTCAATTATATCAGGAGTGTGTTTTTTTTTTATTCCTTGACATCCACTGGCAATAAATCTAAGGATAAATCTGTAACATAATGTTAATAGTCTCTCCTCAATCTCAGCTAATATTCCTCCGTGGCTTGTCACACGGTTTCTGTTGGCTGCTCTCGTTCGCAGGTCGGAGGCAGTCACGTCGACAGCTGAGGAATGAGAAAGATAAACCTCTGCCTCCTCTTCTGGCCAGAGTGGGAGGCAACCTAGAGGTCTGTCCACCAAACCAACAAGTCCTTCTTCAACTTCTGGGCTGTTTGATTGTGATTATTTTGGAAATGGGTCTAAACCAGCTCTCTGTTTATTGCATAATTAATGCGGAAAATCTTATCTTAAACGAGAGGTCACTGTAAAGCTAATCCATCTCTAAAAACAAAAGTGAATTTTCTTGTTTATCCCGATAGTAGTGTAATTATATTGGTCTCCATCGCTCATGTTTTGACTCTAAGTTTATTTTGTCATTATCAAGTTGTTGAGCTTCTAAGAAAAACATTTTTTTTACATGTATAATAACATCTCCCGGAGCTACATTGTGCCTTGAAAAAGTATTCACATCTCTTGGAGTTGTTTTAGATCTTTTTACGTTACAACCTTAACCATCAATACTTTTTGCTGGGATTCTGTGTGATCCCAGCAAAAATTGAGAAGTGGAAGGAAAACGATGCATAGCTTTCAATTGTTTGTATGAATACACATCTGAAAAGTGTGGAGTGCATTTGTAATAAGTGATTTCGAGGAAATATGTTGTTGAACACCCTTTGAGCGCAAATCTTTTGGGTTCTGCCTCTAACAGCGTTGCTCTTTGATAGGCCGACGTTTTTATCAACTAAAAAGTTAGATTTTGATCTCATCTAAACAGAACATCTGTCCTCCATAAATTTACTGTATTTATTGTTAAACAGCTGAGACCAGATTTGATCTCTAATAGCGGTCCAGGCAGAATCCTCCTGAGCTGTGGATGTCTGCCACTCCTCCAGAGTTACCTTTGCCTCCTTGGCTTCTTGTCTGATTAATGGTCTCCTTAGCCGCCCTCACAGTTTAGGCAAATAGCTGTGTCTCGGTTGGTTGAACTTCTAAATTCAATTGGTCATGCTGGATTTGGGGGTAAAGAGCGCGTTAATACAAAAGTTCATCACACTTTTTAGATGTTTATGTACAAAAAGTTTTGAAAACTAAGAATAATTTTTCTTTGACTGCACAGTTATGTTCTGATTTGTCGCTGTATGCCGTAAATCCTCAGTAAACTACGGTGAAGTTTGCAGTTGTGTGAAAAAATGTGAATAAGCTCAAGGGATTTAGATACTTTTACATACTACAAGTGTTTTTTCAGCTTCCAGCTGTCCTCAGCGCCACTTTTACTAGTAGAAAAATGAAATGCTTTTTATTCCCTCTGTAGGTTCTTGGTTTCAACACACGGCAGCGGAAAGCTTTCCTGAATGCGGTGATGCGTTGGGGTATGCCGTCTCAGGACGCGTTCTCATCTCAGTGGCTCGTTAGGGACCTCAGAGGGAAAACTGAGAAGGAATTCAAGTAAGTAAAAACAACAAAACAGCTGACATCAAGTCTGTTTATCCTCTGACTGAGTAGTTGTTTTTTGTTTTAATCAACGTTTTGCCTTTTCTTTTTCACGCAGAGCTTACGTGTCTCTCTTCATGCGTCACCTGTGCGAGCCGGTCGCCGACGGGGCCGAGACGTTCGCCGACGGCGTCCCGAGGGAGGGCTTGTGTCGGCAGCTCGTCCTGACGCGTATTGGCGTCATGTCTCTGGTCAAGAAGAAGGTCAGAAAGTGGAAGACGGGGCAGAACAGAGACAGTTGTGACCACATTTTAGTTCTGTTAATCTGAAACAGGCAGTTTCTCAAAAAAGGCGAAAGGAGAACATGTCAGGTTTATAGATGTCAAATGATGTTTTTTCTTTAGCTAGTTTTGTTAGCACACAGGGTGTCCGCGTAACCTTTAAGTCTTAAAATGTCTTAACTTCATGTGTATAAAATTGAGGCATTAAATGTCTTAAATTCATTTAAAAAGTTAGTTGGCCTTTAGTATGTTAATCACAGGTCTTAAATCTGGTCTAGACTGGACTATTAAATCTTGTATATTCTGTCTTTTGGGGACTTTTCAGAAAATGCCTGAGATTCCTCCAGGCTGTTGAGGCTACCGATATCTCACTGCTAACATCCCCTTGCCAGCTAGTTAGCTAGCTAGCATTTTCTGTGTCGATCACGATTAAGTGCAAATTTATCACCAGTTGGCTGGATGAAATGCATAGATTTCTGTGGACATAAGTCTTGCATTCCATTCATAATGGTCGTAAAAAGGTCTTAAATTTGATTTAGTGAGGCCTGCAGAAACTCTGTTGTAACTAAAAAACCAAAAAGACAACATCTCCCTCAAAGAACACACAGTTCTAAACAGTCTGACCAGACTTTAAGCCCATTTGATCTTTTCTCTTTTTTTTGCCCATTCTGTTTCCCAATCATCATGTAACACCATGGGCTGATGTTTAGTCTAACTCTGCCCAAAGAATGAGACCCTCCTGATCACTAACAGCAGTCTGGAGCTTTTTGGAAATGAGTTTTTAAACAAACGTTTCAGACCGAGGGTGACTGCGGTTCGGGCGACAGTGTTGGCTGCAATGCGTCTAGTACAAGCACAAAATAAATAATTGCGATCAAAACTAACATTTCTGTAAATAAGCATACTAGAGGTTCCTAAAAATGTCAACTAGTGCAGCCGTTTTCCCCGAAACAGGACGAAGTTGGATTCTGATATTTAAAATTCAACATCAGTCAGAAAACAACTTTAATAAAAAATGCATTATCCACCTGCAACAATTAGAAACACTGATTGTTGCAGGTGGATAATAAAAAGAATCACACAAATTCTAAACTTCTTTCTTGCAGGTTTTGTTAGCACACAGGGTGTCCGCGTAACCTTTAAGTCTTAAAATGTCTTAGCTTCATGTGTATAAAATTGAGGCATTAAACTCTCCAGCGAGTTGTTTTGACTTCTGCAGTTTCCCAGTTTGCCAGTTTATTTTACTTCATTTAAACACCTTCCACCCAGTTTGCGGTCCAACCTGTTTAGACCTGCAGCCGTCCTGATCTGCTGTCTGTACCAACAGGAAATGTTTGATAAGCTGCCAAGTCCAAATGGCATGCCTTTAATTTATTTAGAAAAAAAAAAAATTGCAATTGATAAACTATGCACATCTCAGGCTTTTATTCAATGTATTTTTTGCTCAGTTTTGGCTTTCTCGTGTTCAGATCCAAGAGTTTGAGCACATCAACGGACGATGGAGCCTCCCGGAGCTCAAACCAGAGGTCGGCGTTGACAAATCCTCCTCCCGGGCCTCCTCTCCCGCCGCAAAGACCGCGACTCCCACACCCGACGCGAGCTTCAACAACACGCCATGCACCTCGAAGCCAGGTAGCCGACGCAACAGGCTTTAGATCCAGCAGGGGGCGCTCCAAACTAAAGGCACCCGGAGTTGAACTTATCGTTCACGTTTGTTTGTCTGTCTGAATGAACACACACAGCGACTCCTGCTCCATCGGAGAGGATGGAGAAGAACGGGAAGGAGGGCGAAAAGGAGGAGGAGAAGGGGGAGGCTGATGCCTCCGCGGAAAAGGAGAAAGTGAAGGAGAAGGAGCAACAGAAAGAGGTGGACGGCAACAAGACCTGCGACGCTGAGGAGGTCAGACAATATCCCTAAAACCCCAACAACACAGCTGGAGTAAGAAGAAAGTCTCAATTATGTGAGATTCACAGAAAAATTCGACTACTGGCAAATACTTTCCTCGTTTTCACTATTAAAGCATAAACTTTTATATATAATTATAGGCTGGTGTCAAACAAGGTGAAAGTAAAGCTAACACATTTAGTGGCCATTTATACCTCAAACATAGGCTTTTTAAACAAGATAAGATGATATATGACACCATACCTCGCAAAAGTATTCACACCCCTTAAACCGTTTAACATTTTCCTTCTTTACAAACACAAACCTGATTTATTATTTTTTATTTATTCAATCAGTCATCAAGTAGTTTTTTATCCATACTTCAAAACACTGCAACAATTTGAACAACTTCACTGAAACAGTGCAGACAAAAAGCACAAGCTTCATATTTCCTACATGTCAAATTAAACCAAATTTATATAAAAAGCTCAAATCGTATCACTTCTTATATATAAATCAGCAAAACAGAACAGAAAAGAAACAAAACAATCCACAACCAAAACGGATGCAACACGATCTCAAGTTATTTAACTGTAAAGCCATCAAGTATTTTCTTTCTCTATAATTTTGTGAAAACCCAATAACGAACAGATCGACTCCTAGGGTCGACATGTTTTCCAAAAATATGACCTTTATGCAAGAGGTGTAAGGAGTAGCCCGCTGGTAACAGGAAGTGAAGAGTTCCCATTCGCAGTTTACCGTAACCCACATAGGGAACACCGCAAACATGTGGAAATAGGTGACCAGATCAGATAAGATCAAAATGAGACGATTTGGCTTGCATGGAAAACTCCACATGTGACGAGAAACTAACACACATCAGTCCTATGGCGAAACACGGTGGTGGCCGCCTTATGCAATTCTTCAGGAGTGACAGGAAACAAGGTTAGAGTTGATGGGAAGTTGGGTGAGGTAAATAGAGGGAAACTAGAAGAAACTGTGTTAGAGGTCGCAGCAGATAAACACTGTTACAGGGGAGAGGTTTAGCTCAAAACATGCTGCGATCTCAATAGGCTTCTGCTGTAATTGTAAAAAAAATTCACAAGATGTCGCGTAGGTTTATTACATGAAATCCTAATGAATATAAATATTGGGGAAATTTGGTGAGTGAACCATTAAGTTCTGCAAGCAGATTTGCTTATGTCTCTTCAAATATCTTAAAAGCTTTGCGTAAAATTTTTAAATATACTAAAAATGATTGCGTCACTCTTCTTGGCAGCTTTCATTCTCAATAAAAGAATCGCCGCAGAAGGCATCTCCAAGTCAAAAGATGGACGGCAAAGAAGAGAGTACCACCAAAGAGGATGACGGGAAGGAATCGACCGAGTCTTCAGCCGCCACATCAGAGGAGAACAAACAACAAGAGGACAGTAAAGAGGAGACTAAACAAAACACCGACGTTACAGAAAAGAAGTCGGGTAAATCACGTTCACGCTGTTCCTCATCGATGGATAAAATAATTTAAAAACAAAACGATCTGTGTGACTTAAGAGAGCTTGTACTTGCAGAGGGAGAGAAGCCTGGGGAGGACAAGGAGAAAGAAAAGAGGGACGAAATACGAACGTCTTCGGAGGCAACAGAAGCCAGGGAAAAAACCGAGGTGTCTGACCTGAAGAGAGGTGCGGCGCGCTGCTTAAAAATGCTAAAATAAGTTTATTATCTTTGTCTAATTAGGTATCTCTTTTTGTAACAGAAGAGGTCAAAGGTGAAAGGGATGCTGGGAAAGAGATCAAAGCAGCCAAGGAGGAGACGACAAAGGGTAACGGGAAGCCTCAGACCGAGCGGCCGCGCTTCATGTTCAACATCGCAGACGGCGGCTTCACAGGTCAGCTCTGGTTTTTTGGCTTTTATAGAAGAATATTTTGTCAATCACTAAAAAAATTATCTTATGATTCAAACATCACCCCTAAAAAAAATCCCTGAGCTTCACAATACAAGGACTTATAGTTACAGATGAGGGCTGCACTGCTGTTGTATTGTAGAAGAATTTGTCTGTGTGGATGAGTGATTTCAGCTATTTACACATGACATTTGGGCAAAATAGAGAACTGAGAATGAAGCAACATCTTTGTAAAAGTCAACTGTGTTATGTGGAATGATATTTTACGGGAAATGCAGTGTCATACTTCCAGTTATTAATGACTAAAACGTCTTTGATTGGGATTACATACTTAGAAAACCTCCTAAATTTGTAATGACCGCATGTTGTTTAAAAGATATTTACTAGTTTTTTTAATAGTGAAGTTTTTCAGAAAAATACATTCGACTTCTACTTTCTTTTTTTAAAGAAAAATGTGAGCTCTTTTTAAGAGAAAGGCGTAATTCAGGAAATACTCTTAACCGGTTGACCGAAAAATGTGTGCAGTTGTCTAAACAACATAAAATGTGCCACTTATATAAACATATGAAACATAAGTCCTGCTTTCAGAGGGTTCCAAATTAATATCTCCAAGGAGCCAAATTTGCCCTGAACCTGATCATGAACCCAGAAAAGCTGCGGGTGTGTGGCGGAAAAACACACCTGCTGCAGTCGGGACTCGGGAAGGTAAGCGATCTGAAAGCGACCTCGTTGTTTTCCTCCTGCAGAGCTGCACACTCTCTGGCAGAACGAGGAGCGGGCTGCCATCTCCTCGGGTAAGATGAACGAGATCTGGCATCGTCGACACGACTTCTGGCTGCTGGCGGGAATCGTGGTGTATCCTTGACAGCGGTTGCCCGGGTGATGACCCCGCTGTGTTTGTTTGTGGGGGGGTTTTTCTACTGGAAGTCAGACAGGCAGCTTAATAAGTCAACAAGCCAGAAAGAGCTTTGTAAACGGCAATATGTGTCTGCTAGAAGTTGATGTTGTTCTATACAGGCAGATTTTGGTTTAAACGTTTTGGATTAAACTAGTACCACAGTGTCGGCGCATCCTTAAAAATTTATCACCAGTTGGCTGGACTGTGTTTGTACATTTTTGAGGAGATACAGGTCTTACATTCTATTCGTACGTCTTAACACTGTTTGCTAGCTGCAACCTAATAACATAAGTTAATAATATACATAATACACATTTATGTTGTGATGTGTTGGTACAATAAGCTATGGTCTCTAAATACTAAGTCAGAATCAGAAGTTGTGACATTCGCTTTAATTGAAATTTTCCAAAACAGGAGCTCCTTCTCTGACTCAGACTGTTTAATAACCCTTGACCTGTTCACCAGACACGGCTACGCTCGTTGGCAGGACATCCAGAACGATCCACAGTTCGCAATCGTCAATGAGCCGTTCAAGTCGCAGGCAAATAAAGGAAACTTCTTGGAAATGAAGAACAAGTTTTTGGCTCGGCGATTTAAGGTAGGACTTCTTTTTTTTTCTTTTTTTTCTTTTTTTACGCTTTGCCTTTGATGTCTGATATTAGAGACATGCCATCTAATTTATCCAAGTTATTTTTTTTTCTTCACATTTTCACTTCACAAAAAGAAATGGTTTCTATTGCTAAAAAAAAAAAAAGTGGCTAAAATGTCTCAGCATCTTCCATCACCTGACTGCGTCCAGTGGTTGTATGACGGATGCCCCTAGACCCACATATTGACTGAGCGGTACTGCTGACCGCTGCACTTCTGGAAGGGCTCTCATCCTGTTTTTGAGCGGTTCGCATGTTTCAGATCCTTCCCTCAACATCCTCATTTACTGTATCTCCCACTCCTACTGTTTCTTGCCATCTACCTTTTCCAAATTCTTCAAGTTTTTCTTAAATCTGGTGACAACAGTGCACACACACACACACACACACAAAACGGAAAGTTTCTCATAAATTTCCCTCCAGGACGCCTTCAGCTGTGATTGGTTGTGTAATACGACTCCCTGTTTTGGAGCACTGCTATATATAGCCAGGTTTTCCTGGACTCACTACTAATTCACAGTTTGTCTGAATTAGTCATGAAGTGCCTGCAATACAGTTGTAAACAAGAGTGGATTTGCTGACAAATATGAGATGAGGTCTGTGCTTTTTGACTCAGGCCTCTAGGTTTTCTTTTATGTTTGACGTGTTCACATTTTTTTTAACAGTGTGCCAAATAATCAGTGCAAAGACAATATTTCTGAGTAAACTCGTGTTTTAGCTTCCACGTTAAACTCGACTGTGCCAGTTTAACGTGGAAGCTTTCATATTCAGTCGATGGCTGTCCACTGTTATTATAAGCATTAAATTCATCAAATGCATCTTGAAATTACACAAGGTGTTCAGAAATTACATTTGATTCTGCATCGACTGAAACCTTGAAACAATTCAAGCGGATTTTCTTTACAACTTTAAATGTTGTGAGGAAAATGAGACGTAGATTCCTCATATTTTTCTTTCTTTTTTTTTTTTTTGTCAGCATAAATAAACTCATTCTGTTCCTGATCGCTTAATCCCTTGTTGATTGTGCATTACTCGAGAACTAAACTTATAATCAAATTCTTTGCTCCATCTTTTATGACCCATGTGTTGTCCTGATAGAATCACAGATGGTGAGTAGTGATTGGTTGTTGCACACAGGATACAGAGTTTCAGATTACAGGAGAGGAATGTCAACAAGACGTGTTCTTACTGTGGAAAACGGAGCATGAGCGAAAATATACCAATTTTGGACACTACAAGTGTCTTTTTTAACTTCTATTATTATTATTATTACTATTATTATTATTATTATTATTTGTCTCCTTCAGAGTTTGTTTTCTGTTTTGGTTATGGGATAAAGAAAAAAAAAATCAACTTGCACATTGTTATTGTGAGGTAGAGCTGTGTTTCTGTTGGTCTGGAATGTCAAAACTGGCATCTGGGAATGACGTGTTGCGAGTTGGAAAACTACTGTGAGCAATCCGAGCTGACCTCAGCGCGTCCGTCCATCTATCCATCCTGACCCCACATCCTTCCAGCTGCGCAGCCAGTAGGAGTGGAATTGTGCTTATTTTACGTTTTCAAACAATAAAAGAGCATTTTAACAATTACAGATCGTACAGTACGGTGTGTCCTTTATTTATGACTGAGGAGAGTGTAAAAGAAGTTTATTTTTGCAACTTTTGTACCCGGGCCATCCATATTACATATTGAACTCGGGGTGACACGGGAACCTTCATCTTTCCTATTTGATTGGCTCTTTATGTTTGATTTTCAGACTCGGGAAATGAAAGAGATTTGACTTTTTAATACTCCGGTCAAACGACGACAAGGTCAAAGTATCCCTTTATAGCATTTTCTCAAGATTTTATAGTTTTCTTCCATGGAATCAGAGTTTTTAATCATTTAATCAATCATTTAATGTTTTCTTTAATTTATCCTGAAGGTCTTACAAAATTTTTTCCTGGGATATTGGTTGAGATGTTTTTATTCCGTCAGATCTTTATGGACTTTGTGGCCTCCAGCTTGAAGAACACGTATCGCTAAACTGATACCGTCATTTTTAAGAACAACTTAAGATTTGACAAGACCTGCAGATCTGGAAAAGACTGCTAACCTGTAAACAATTACAAGAGAGAGACCAAACATACAGACCGCTTCATCATTTCCTTCATCCTCAGGTTTATTAAAGTTTCAGTGACTAATGTTGGGATTAATCTTAGGAACTTCTGCTTTTTTGTGAATTAGCTAATCGAGCAACTAAATGTCTTTATTGTTCTTATGTAGTTAATTGGTTTGTTTAGTAGCTAGAATAAAAACATGAAGCTTTGCCTCGGAAGTCTTGCATGACTTTTTTTTCTGGTTCTAGATGCATCACCTGGCAAAATTTCTATAAACTGTTAGTAAATAAGTTAGTTAGTCGTCTCAGATTCTCCGATAAAACAAAGCAAAGTTCCAGAGAGAAAGAAAATGTGTTGCTACCCCATTTCCAAGGAACAGTGAAACCAGCATGACTTGACATTATAGTTAAGTGGACAAAAAAAAAAAAATGAGGAAGAAAGATTTCCTGTATGGAAGAAGTGACATATTTTCCTCCCACTCAGTAAATAGGAATTTAACATTTACAGACCTGAAACTAAAATATCCCTTGTTCTGAAGATGCCTAATATCTAAGCTGAAGTATTTCTCGTAGAGATTGATTTCCCAAGCTCCATAGGAACTTGCAGAATCAGTTAAATATTTGGTTCACAACTTAATAATCAATGTCAGATTATCAGTTCTTCATGTAATATAAACATGTATTTTATTAGGTTTCTAAGTTTTATGCCTTCATCCCAGATTTCCTCTTTTATGACATAAATTTCGTCTGAGCTTCCACCCATATATCGAACCCCGGGACTGTTGTTTTTCGATATGTAACGAGTCGTTTCCTTACTGGCAGCTGCTGGAGCAGGCGCTGGTGATCGAGGAGCAGCTGCGGCGGGCGGCTTACCTAAACATGACCCAGGACCCGAGCCACCCGGCCATGGCGCTCAACGCTCGCTTCGCCGAGGTGGAGTGCCTGGCGGAGTCGCACCAGCACCTCAGCAAGGAGTCGCTGGCAGGGAACAAGCCGGCCAACGCTGTTCTGCACAAAGGTGGGTGACAACACCGCTCCGTCGATACGGGATACAGTCCTGGGCAGAACTTTAGATGCACATCTTGGGCATGGATGTGGTGTTCTTTTTGGCATTTTATCCCTGATTAAACCTTTTTTTTTTCTTTTTCCAGGATGCAAAAGGGCAATATGAACTTAGAATGTTATTGCAATGTTTTGTGGTGCTATTACAATAATGATGGAAATTATTTTAAGACATATAGATTTAGGTAACTGTGTAGCTATGTGCGCATGGCACAGCATTCACAGCGCCACAAACACAGATACTGTTCTTGAAAAAAGTTCTTATTTGAAACATTTTTCACCAGTCACTTAAAGAAGTGTGATTTATATCACTAAGCTGCGCACAGTAGCTGCATTTAATCATATTTTGAAATTGACCGATATTTATTGATGCTCTCGTGGAAGAAGAAAAAAAAATTATTTCCCATAATAATGTATGTTTTTTTTAACTTAATTAATTGAAAATTACCTAGACGACAATAAATCTAATTTTTTATAAGAAATTTTTCACGATAAATGACACATGAATAAATATCCACCCACTATTTGTACAGCAGACAACTTCAATTACTTTTGAGTACAAGAATTTTCTGCTGAAGTTTTCATTTACTGTGGGTTTTCTCGTAAATATAGACACAAATAGACAAAGTTTAACTCGTCTGACCCCAAACAGCCACCCTCTGATGGAAGAAAATTGATCGGGGTGTTTAAGAAGAATCCATTCCCACTCTCAGCTTGAGTGTGGGAATGCTATATTCCACTGTAGCTCATCCAGAGCTACAGTGGAATGGTTTAGATCAAATGATATTTATTAGTTAGCATCTTGTGGAAAAAGAAAGTACGATGTCCAAAAAATATTTCCCCCTAAAATCGACAGCTAGGATCCACCTTCACTCCTTTTAAAAAATTTATGGAGTATGACTTTAAGTCGAGTCTGGACCAGGAAAACCGACCAGTCTCATTCTGTTGCAGTTGTTAGATTTATGACCCTTCAAACAGCTCTCCAAAACTCTGCCATGGCGCTGAGATGAAGAGGTTTCTGTTTTTTATGGCAATCTGTGAAGCATTTTTGGGCAGGAAGGTGTCAACTTCTAAAAATATGAACGCAATCAAATCAGTTTTGTTGCTAATCTTTGACTCATCCTGGCCTGTAATCGTCATCGTCTTGCTTATTATTTTCCGGAAAATAATAATTTTTTTGAGTTTGTTGGGGTTTTTATTTGCCTGGAATGAATAACAAAAGAAAAGTAAATAAAGTGGCATCTTAAAGGTTAAAATCCTGAAAGTGATTGAATATTTGGTCATTTTTAGCACATCTTTGGTTGTTTTTTTTTTTAAAATTAGCAAGATTACGAAATCAGGCAGAATCATGACCAGAACTTTAAAGATGACTGCAAAAAGTGTGTGGCTTCTCTGCAACATGCGAAGGCCCATTTATCTTAACATCATGCGACCCCGTGTGAATTAAATAAAAGTTTTCTGATTTCAGTTTTTAGGATGGTCTTGATTTCACTCTGGAAAGAGAACAACTCAACTAGATCATCCAAAGACTTCATCAGAACAATCCCATATTGTCAGAAACCTTGTCACATTTTGGGATGGGAACCGACTTTAATTTCCATTTATGATTAATGGCAAGAAGCTCGGCCAAGGATATTTAGGCAACCGGATTCAGGAAAAAGTTGAAGGAAAAAAAAATAAAAAATTGGCAGACAGATAATGACAGGCGAACAATGAAAGAGATACAGATCAACCCATCTATTGTGCAATCTTTCCTGCCGTGCCGACCACACGGCTTCGCCCCGAGAAAGCTTCAGTCATGTAGAGAAGATAAGCTTTCGCTGTGTTAAGTGATGGCTCCAAACACTTCCTCTCTGGCTCCCAAGTGAGCCCATCCGTGTTTGTGTTCCAGTACTTATCCTCATTTTTATCTGAGCTTGTGATCAATGACTAATTTCATGTAAGGATGTGATGAAAGTGAGATCAAGAAAATAAACTCGCATATCTTAGAAATATGATACTATCTAGAAGTCAGAGTCAAGAGTAAAAACAGTAGAATTTAAAAATTTCTCTTTGGGTAGTTAGAATAAGAAATATCGATTTGTTCGGAAAACCGTCCAGCATCATTTATATGTTATATAGCAGCTTCTTGCTTCTTGTCGCTGCAGTGTTGAACCAACTGGAGGAGCTGCTGAGCGACATGAAGGCCGACGTGACCCGGCTGCCCGCCACGCTGTCCCGAGTCCCGCCCATCGCCGCCCGCCTGCAGATGTCGGAGCGGAGCATCCTCAGCCGGCTTGCCAGCAAGGGCACCGAGACGCACACGCCCCCGGTCAGCAGCCTACACACACACACACGTCTTAACACACTTCAACACAATCATTCACTCACAAGCTGAAACCTGCTCTGTCCGCCAGTGGAAAAGCAATAGATGGAGGGCGTCCAATGAAAATACACTGCCTTTTTATTCTGTCACCCACCTGCTCTTCTTGACTCCACAATCACTTATTCAGCATTTCTTTTTCAGCTTGCATAACATCCAGTCAAGGTGCTTCTTTATTTTTTTTTTATTTTTTTTTTTAATAACATGATTTTCTCCGTCTTCGCGCAGCCCATACCGCCGGGACCCTACGCCACTCCTCAGAACTACGGCGCGCCCTTCACCCCGGCCCCGCCGAGCGCCCTGCACATGGGAGGAGCCAACTACAGCCAGATGCCGCCGGGATCCTTCATATCAGGTCAGTGTTCACGGGTCCTGGTTTGTCCAAAGCGGTGATGCGTAACACACATTTGTGAGTGAGCGGAAAAAGAGATGAGTTCAAAGAAAAAAAACAAACGAACATAAAAAAGTGTGACTTTCTGAGGCTCTGATAATTACAGCAGTCACAGATAATTTAGTGAAGCAAAATCCCACTGGGCTTGATCTGTGTGACAGTTTGGCAAGTTGATGATTTAAGAGGGATTTATGTGTCTTGGCGGGGAGAGGGAGGTTTGAAGATCGAGCTGTTGCTGCCTCGGGTGAAGGAACCGATTAGATCTCATCGCGGAGTTCGAGCTGGCGTTTGTCATAAACCTTCTGCAATAGCAGTCATGAATGCTCTTTTTATCCTCTGTTACAGTTGACTTCATGATAAGGTAGCAAATTGGCCTGTGATTGCAACAGGAAACTGATTTATTGCTCTAAAAACACGGAGACTTCCCCGAAAGAAACCCACAAACCTACATAATGTGTAATGTGACTGCAGAGGAGGAAACGTTTAAAACAAAAGAGCTACATTCAGTTTATTGCTGACGTATTCAAACGTCTTGAACTTATCCACATTTTGTCACATCTTCACCACAAAGTTCCGCGTATTTTGTTGATATTTTAAGATGTCCTAAAGTCATAATGGTGAATTGGAAGTTAGAGGATACATGCTCTTCAAGTTTAGTTTTTTTACATTTAAAAAGTGTTCATGTGACTTCAGCGACTCAGGAAGCTGAATAGAATTGTACTCCACACCTTTCAGATTTTCCTATATATAAAAACATTGAAAACATAATTTTCCTCCTGCTTTCAGACGATTCACTACTTTGTGTTGGTTTAATGAAATCCCAGAAAAATCCACTGAAGTTTGTGGCTGGAGCAAGTCAATATGTGAAAAGGTTAAAGAACTGTGAATAGTTTCACAAGCCACTCTCTACCCTCACAGTTCTTCTGCAGCCCCAGTGGTGAAACATTTGACATCGGTGGGTTTTGAAGAAGCGCTGATCCCGATAAAGGTCGAGGCTTGATTAGCTGGTAACATGAGCTGTTTATGCTCAATAAAGCAAGGTATAAAAACGGGCCAAAATGTGCTCCAATCATAACAGAAATGTCAGGAATTTTGACTTTGTATGGTGCTGTCGCTGTGGGAAAAACATTTAGCAAAGGGAATTGGGGAAAGAAAAAACAAAACATGTTCAGGCCTTCTAAGAAAGCCATAAATCTTAGTTTGTATTCTTTTTACTTAGTGTAATAAAATTATTTAGGTTTTAAATTAGTGGCATTGAGAACTACTTTGCTCTAGGAGGACTGTTTTTATATCTGCAGCACTTTATCACCTTGAGCAGCTTGAGTTGTAAAAAAAAAAAAAAAAAAAAAAGGGGGGGGAAAGGAGTTCATATCTAGGGAAAAAAAAACATCTGTGGTACAGTTTCTGATGTGGCTGCCAGAAAGACACCTGAAATAGACATTACCAAAAAAAAAAAAAAAAAAAAAAAAAAATCAAACACAAACGTGTTGCACTTCTATATTAAGGCATTCTCAAAACCTCAACAGTCAGCTCAGCAGTTATAGGATCTAACGACAGATTGTGCAATAATAAAACTCAGTCTGGCCAGGCAGGCATTGTTTCTCCTGAAAAGTTTGATTATTACCAACTTAAGAGCTTTTGAATTAAAATTGCAGAATGATTAAAACATTATTATTATTATTTTTTGTTTTGTTTGGGCTCCTATCCCACCACTCTTGCCTGCATTCTATCACAACTCACTGTCAGCTGGGTGAATTTATTTTCCTATAATTAGTTCGGCAACAGCATGTGCTCTCCAGACGCACTCTCTGCCCTGCATGTGCGTTCGTGTTCGGAGATGTTTAGATAGCTGAGATGTGGCAGAGATAACCGGTAGAACCTGATACTCCCCCAGTAGCTTTCCTCCAGAAGAAACCACAACACCCAGCACTCTCACTCTCTCTGTCTTTCTGACTCTCCCTTTCTCTCTCTCTACCGTTTGGTGTATCTTAAGTTTTTTGTAATTGCAGACCGAGACATCTGTCAAAGGCATTGCATTTCAGCGAGCCAGGGGCCTATCGCTGAAAATGTCATTATGCTCGGCCCGTCTGAGACTGAGTGTGCCAAGAAAACATTCTGACTTTGTACCAAGGTATTTTCAGTGGGACGCAGACCGCAGCAGGCCTGGTTGTGTAAACGTTGTGTTGTGACTTGTGAACGAGCAGAGGGCTGGGCCCGGCATTTGGTCGCTCAGAAATAGTTGTGTTTCTCGGTGGTTTTTTGACTCACCGGGGCCCTCGCCGCCGTAAGCCGGGCTGAGCCGAGCTGAGCCGCGTGCAGTCCGAGACCTCTGGCAGGTTATGAGACCACATTTACAGGCTTGATTGGGGTCATGCTGCTTCCTGACCTTTTATAATTCAGGCAGCGAGATGGGAAACCAACAGAAGCAGGCGGGGTGGACCGGAGCTAAAATAACAATTCTCAGCTTTTTTGCCACCTTGTAACTTCCTACATTAATGGGAGTTTACTGAAAGAAGGTCCCTCACTCGGGTAAACAAAATACCTCCTAAAATATTCTTACCTAAGTCCACATCTGCTGTTTTAGCTGCATTTTCTAAATGTAAGAATACACCAGTTGCTCCAAGTTATATATGTGGCTGCAAAAGTAGTCATGCCCCTAAACTCTTTCATATTCTGTCACATTAGAGTCAAGCTATTATCTATTTTACTGGGATTCATCTGCTGGGCTGACACAAACCAGAGCACAAGAGTATAGTAAATGGTTTGTTTTTTTTTTAGGTTTTTTTCTTCAACTGGCCTCAAGAGTCAATGACTCCTAGCCACAGTTTGCTACAATCTGAGCTGCAGGTGTTTTGGGGGTATGTCTCTACCAGCTTTGCACATCCACAGACTGAAATCTTTTCCCGTTCTTCTCTGCAAAATAGTTCAGTGTCTGTGAACATTAATTTTCATAACTTAACAAAAATTGTCAACTGGATTTATGTTTGGACTTTAACTGGGCTTTTCCTGCACATGTACATGCTCTGATCTAAATCATTCCATGCTAGCTCTGAATCTTTAGGATTGTTGCTATGATTGAAGGTGAATCTTTATCTCTGTCTCAACTCTTCTCCAGCCTCCAACAGGTTTTCTTAAAGTTTTGGCCTCTATGTATCTTCATCCATTTTTCCACCAACTGTCTCCAGCTTCCCTATCACTGAAGAAAATATTTGTGACTTTCTTTTAACAATGATTTTTCTTTTTCCCTTGCCTCTCCTCCAAAAAGGCTAGATTTGTGGGGTGCACAAGTAGACACCCACGTACTTCATCTGAAGCTGAACAGTTGATGCATAGTCACGTGGTTTCTGGTGGTTAGCATTTATACACATCTTTCATACAATGGCGCAGACCTCCTTTGGGACATCACACATTATGCGCCATACCGGCGGTTTCTTCCTACTTTCCTGCATCCTCTGTTTTGGTTTTATGAAATACTCACACAGAGAGTGCCACACTTTTCTGCAGACGGCCTCTTCCGTGAACAACGATGTTGTAATTTTCATCCAGGGGATTTTAGCATTTGACTAAATTATTATTATAGTAGATTGAAATGCATATAATCCCTCATTCCACAAAAGTATTTTTCTCCTGCATATTCAAAAACCAGAAAGTGGGAGCAAACTAGTTGAAGCGAAATATCTAAATTGTTGCCTAAGTTCATAAAACACGACAAAAAAATTCTATTCTGAGATGTTCCATTAACTTGACCCTGCTTTAAACTTCTCCATACATTTCTCCGTGAGCTCTGTCCACTGTGCTCTTTGGTCTTTATGAGAGTCTTCGTTCACTAATGTTCTCCAACAAGCCTCTGAACCGTTCTGTTAAGACCTGAGATACGTCCCAGGTTCAAATCCCGGACAAGCCCCCAGTTGACATGATGCCACCTGTCATTCAATCCACCGGGTTTGTCAACAACTGACAATTCATGGGTCAAAATTTTTCTTGAAGTAAACCAAAGTTGCCTGGGTTTATTGTTACGAATGCCATGCGGTCATAGAGGTTTGGTGATAGAGGTTTGGCGAAAAAAATGTTAAACATTGTCAGTGGGGAACATGCACTTAAGACATGCTTTACCCAGGGCACTTAGAGGGTGGAATAGAGTTTACTCCAAAACCCAAATGGAGTCTGGAAAAATGCAAAAGATGGATGTGACCGACCTCATGAGCAGCTGAACACAACAGTGATCGACGGTATTACTACCACATGCTTGTATGTACGAAGATAACTCCAAGTTAATCTCCCATTTTTTTCATCATTACATCGTATGCTTAATGGTCAAATCAAAGATTAATGTGTCAAGCTGGATCCAAAACAATAAATGTGAGTTGTGGCTACAAATCTGTTTTCATTACAGTTTCTTTGTAAAGCAGTAACTTTTCACGCATGTGGTACAAATATTCATGCACAGCCTGACGTTAGTGATCAAAACACAGTTCAGATTTTCACAAGCAAATCCAAACTGCATCTGACACAAAACACTGTTGATCAAACATTTGGAAGATTTAAAATAATAAGAAAAATAAAATCAATAAGCAAATATCCTCCAGCAATTCCAATTTTGAGCAGCAGGACAACCTAACATTTCAATCATCATCACGTTTGCAATATCTATACAGTAAAAACAAAACGAAAAACACCATGATTAAACTTTAATATTGAGCCATGTTATTTAACAAACAAAAAATGAATATTAACAAACACCAGAGAGGAGAATACCATCACAGAGCCAAAGAAATACTGAATATAAAACAAAAAAAAAAAGAAAGGATTGCCAACCATTAAAGTCCCTTTATGGGCTTGCACAAGCAATTTAGCGCTCCTTATGTGGAAGTTCCTAAGATCTAACCTTTGGTGAGGCATCTCTGTCTCTACCATTACAACCGTGTTTGTTTGTCGGAGGTCCGCTCTCCCTGAGCTACTCTTCCGCATGAGGACGGAGAGACCTCAGCACCTTGTTACAAAAATGTCACACGCACAGTTTATCCCTTTTAAGAGTAACACACTACATGGAGTGTGTCTCAAATATAAACTTATTCAGTTCAAATTAAGGTCAATATCGAAGCTCCTAATATGACATGTGAAAGTGAAATCAGTACGGTGTGTATGAGTGGAGGATGTATGTGGAAGTGCTGCTATGTGAAATCAAAATGATCTAGAGCAGAGGCAAGTCAGTCGGCAGTCTGGGGTTTAAAACGCTGATGGCCTTACCAGGTCCTCAGGTGTCCTGTATCAGTAATCAGTGTTGCGTGTGACAGATAAATGCTCAGCCTAACCACAAGATTCCTGCAGAGGTTGTAACACCTTCATAGAACAGCTGTGTATGCACTGGGATTAAATTAAATTAATCTCATGTTTGACAATATTTACGTGACTTCTGAAGATAATTGTTTGCTTTGGGTTTACTTAGAGGTTTTAAAGTAAATGAGAGCTAAATTACAGTCATGTATCAGTTTCCTTCATCTTCGCATTTTACAAGTAACCTTGTATTTCTTTTGGTATGTCATAAAAATTGAAAGAACTTTTATTGAAGTTTGTAATCAGAACGAGTCAAAATGGGGGAAATGTTTTTTTTTATATAATTTTGCAAGGCACTGTATATCAGCAACATCTGGAGCTGATTTTTTTGGAAATTCTGTTTTTGCCATCAGGAAGCTATGCAGCTCTGCTAACGGACTCACATTCTAGACAAAGCTTTGTCTTTTAGACGCATATAAATTAAAGAGATAGAGCAGAGCACATGGGAGCACATGGGAACACCTGCCCTGCCGATATCTTCACCCTCCCACCAGCTCCAGTAGCTCCATCTCTGACCTCTGACCTCTCTGCAGAGGAGGGAGGGAAGTTAAAGACAAGTCCCTTTGGGGATGTGTAAAGTGTCACATTATCCTGCTCCCCCTCTCTCCAAGCCTCCACTACAAGTCTGCCGCTTGTCTGCCCCCACAGAAGCCGCCGCCGCTGCCGCTGCTGCTGGGGCCACCGGGGGTGCCGCTGGTGGAGCCACAGGGGGGTCAACTGCCGCCGGGGTTTTCCAGAAGACCAAGGAGCACGACGTGATGCAGCGGCAGCGAGTGGTGGACCTCTGGAAAGACGGCAAGTCAGAGGGAGCTATCGGGCTGGAGCTGAGGATGCCAAAGTCCACGGTTCACAGCATCATTGTCAAGTATCGGCTTAGCAACACGGTGGAGAACCTGCCGCGTAACGGGCGACCAAAAAAGCCCTGACGGAAGGCGAGGATCCTGGAATGTAGCAAAACTGATGAAACAAACAAACAAACAAAAAAAAAACCCTGGATTTTAAAACCAAGAACAAATAAGACGAAGCTCCAAAGAAGACCTGATAACGAAGCACTTACGCACTGCTGGAACGTGAGGTATATAAAGATGGAAGAAAAATCTCAAAACGCAGAAATTGAAGGTTTGAAATGCAAAGTAAAAAAGCAGTGGCAGCACTTTGACCCACAAAAGAAAGCAGGCAATCAACTGCTTAAAGAGTGGACCAAAAATAAGCAAGGAAAAATGAAGGGTGCTGCTGAGGATAAAAAAAAAATCTTAAAAAAAAATCTGTCTGGAATGAAAGCAGGAGGACAAAAAAGGAGAGAATGTTAATGCAATCAAAGGTTTTTTAGAAAAATGCAGCAAAAAGTTTTTTTTTTTAGATCTTCTCATACAGATTTCTTGAGACTTCTTTTTCTGTTTTTCCCTCTGAGCCAAAAGATTTCCCTCCGGATCCATCCTTCATCTGCAGGCTGACTGAACAAGCCGGTTCCCTCGATCTGACCCTGTACTCCCTCATTCCTCTGCAGTCCTCTCGTCCTCCACACTCACACGCATACACGCGCACACACACACACACCGACAAAAATACAAAGACTTTGGATATCTCAAACAACCTGAAAAGCTGCAAAGAACTTTGAATGCAGGAAGATGAAACTCAAACTCAAAACAGAGAACGAAAAACTGGGCCAAGTTAATCTTGCAGAGAAAGTAAAAGGAGAAGAGGTTGTTAAGTTTAAATCACTTCACCTCGTGGATCGTCTTGTTTTAGGATCCCTAAAGTCAACCAAGCATAAATCCAAAAGCCACAGATTTGTTGAGAGCTGATTTGTTGCCTTTTTAGCAGAATCAGTAGCAGCTACCATAACCTGATAGACTGCCAACAAAATATGTACTGTAACGCAAGTGGAACAGTATTACTTGCTCCTGCACCTTTTTTTTTAATGGGAGATTGTCTCCTAGCTGGGGATACCGCTCTGTCGAAGTATCCACATTTCCTGTTTTTAGACCTCATGACTACAGAAAGCACTATTTGTGAGCTGCTCTTCCTCATAGATGAAGTCTGTAATCTGTCACTGAAAGAAAAAGGGAGACTCGCTTTGAAGCCCGAAGAGACATTTTTGTTCCTCGAGCTACTTTATTGTGACAGCGTGATGGATTCCACGCGGTGGAAAATGTCCCCCGGTCCCAGAGAAAATAAAACACTCCTGTCTGCATTATCGCTTTTTCCGAACGCAGCGTGTGTGCAGCAACGCTGTGCCTAACATCTTATCATGAGGAGAACAGCACTATCCCTCTGCTGTGTTTCTGGATGGAGCAAAATTAAAATTTTGGTCAAGAGCTGTGTGACTGTTATGACGCTAAATCACTTTCATTTCAAAGGTTTGCGTGTGGCCTGCAATGAGTATACATGGTGTTTGTTCACATTTGCAAGTGTTACGTCCTTGTAAATGTGTGCATTTGTGCATGGTAATTGATGGAAATTTTTTTAATAAACTCTGGTTCGCGTTTGTATTTTTAAATAATGGTGCCAAGGAATCTTTCCCATTTCATATTTTTTTGTAAAATACTTTTCCAGTGCAAAGTTTTTCGTTTTCCCACGTCAGATTTAGCCAAAGAAATATATTTACCACCCCGAATTGGGATAAGGGATAATGGATAATGGGATAAGTACAAGAAAGCATTAAAACAGAGGTAAAAGAAAAGAACATTGCACTGTAGCTTAGTGGAGTATCAGGAACCAGGACTGAAATACCCTTAATATATAAACAACCCTTAGTAAATAAAAACAAGCTGTAACTTAGAGCTTTGACATCATAACCAGTGTAGAAGAGCTGAATATTTTCCTTTTTCTTGTTAGCTGACCAGAAACCAGAACTGTTGTCACTTGAAAATGCTAGCCAGAAATTGCTAACTACGAAAGTAAGCCATATCAGCTTTACAATGTAAAGCCATTTATGATATTAACCCCATGTCACAGTAAATGAAAATGAACAAACGCTTTTGTGACTATTTGAACAAACTTTACATACACTCGAGCAAACGCACTGACATCCTTTACTTCTCTCCTCACAATTTTATCCAGTTAAATTTGAACAAAGCCCAACTGTAACTTAAAACATTAATAGAATAAGTAGAATCTTAAAATATTAAAAGTGATGTCAAAGACATCATTTGGTTAGTAATAAACACTAGTGAGTGCTTGGCTCAGTACTAGGCGCTGGGTCTGTATATATCCGGATGATCAAATACAGTAACTGTAATTATTAAGAAAACCTTTGGCTACATCATAATATAATCTGGATTAGCGCCGCACAACATAGTTTGAAGTTATAGTAATGGATAGATAGATTACTTATCGTCTGGGGTGCACGTTTGCTATGAACTAAACAACAAAAGATATCCATGATTAATGGTTGTTAAAAGAGAAAGCAATAATTCTTTATTGTCCCTTTCATTCTGGTTTTCAGCTCTAAACTGTTACAGTTTGGTGATGTCCAGGACCAGATAAAATAAAGCACATGTACATCAACGTACAATGGTGCATCGACCTGCAGTCCTTGAACGATTGCATGCTTTTACCCGCATCCCCTCGACATCTCGGACATCTGCTAAGCTGTTTCTAGCCGAGGTTTTATTGATGTGCTTTTTTTAAATTTCAAGACATACGTTTGTTCCTGATTAATGGTTTTGCCTGAGATGCACTCATGCGAGGCTTTATAGAAGCAAATGTAATGCATTTCCTGTCAAGAAGGCAGCATTCCCTCGATCAGATAATATGCAGCATCTACAGGGGAGAGACGCACCAAGACTTTGGCCGGACTTTTTTAATAGCTGTTTTGTACTTTAGATGATCCATCAAAGTTTCCGGTCTTTGAGAGTTGACTAATGGCTATGGTTGGAGTTTAAAAGCTCTTAGAGATGTGTTCTCTTTCTTAATGTTGGGTTTGTCTTACCTTTACTTTAACGCTCACTGCCAACTTAATTTGGGGTAAGAAAACATTAACCTGCTGCTACAAGGACGCTAAAGTACAGGAGGACCATTCTAATGTTAGCCAAACAGCAGTTGTATACCTTGAAGTCACAAGGGGAATCTGCTTTGTTTTATTTTCATAACTTGTTTGTGTTTGGTGATCCTAGTATGGTGACCATGACAATGACAAAATTGGGGTTGGTACACCCCTTGTGCACTGAGTCCAGATAAAGGAAAAGCTAAACAGTCGACTTGTGGTCCTGTGGTTATGGGACTTCCGTATTTGTACACACCTTTCACACACAAGCCCAGCAACCTAGAGATGCCTGCTTCAATATAAGTATATAGCCTTTTGACAGGCTTTGTAAGTATTTTGTAAAGAATCATACAAATGTAGGTAATTCCATCAGCATAAATGCTCCTAATAATAAACATTCCTCTAATAAACACTCCTCGGATACAAAAACTGGATGGTGACCAAATTTCTGAACAAAACATGCCCACAGTCTTCTGCCCAACCACACAACATATCGCACAGAGTCCTGAGCGAAGTAGCTCGGCCTTCGCCCGGTGTCCATAAGGGGGAGGTTGACACAATTTGTGTCTCGCAACTAAGTCGAGGAGAGCTAATTTTGACACTGTGTACTGAAGATCATGTAATCGGATTATATTCTTCCATCATGTAAAGTCCTGTGTTGGTATTACTGATCGTTTGCTCTCATGCACTGTAAACAGAATGATTACAGTGTCACCCTAAAACAAGAAGCCAAGTGGCTCAAATGAGTTGTGGTGTGCCACAGGCATCAGTCCTTGGTCCCCTCCTGTTTTCCAGTTATATGCTACCTCTTGGTTACTGTTTTTTGAGTCCTAGTCACAAAAGTCTTACCTCCACCAGCTAAATATATTCAGGCGCTTTTAGTGATAAATTATATGCTTGACTTCTATTTCAACAATGTTAAGATAGAACAATTTTATTATCTGTCTAAAACCCTTCTGTGGATAGACAATCTTAATCGCTTTTTGTGCATTCCTGATTTCTTGACTGATCTGTTTTCAGTTAAGTATCAGTTTTTCCTCTTTGTTCTACATTTTTATTGTCTCTTTGTTCCACATCTCTGGCTCTGAAGCATTTTTTCCTGTTGTGCACCCCTTGTTACTTTCCCAGTCTTTACCGTGATTTTTTTCAGTCTCTTATCAGATTTTGCTTGCTCCTACTATACTTGAGCACACAGTTATTTCTCTCTGTCTCCTCTCTTGGCCTCTGCTGGAAAAATGCCAGTACGTTTTCCCATAACTGGTCCCCTCTCACAGTTTCACCTTCTTTTTCTTCCCTCCATCATCAGCCCAATACGCAGCTTATCGCATCTTTGATCAGCAAGCCAGTGTTATGACAGCTTATCTTTCCCCGTGGTGCAAGTGAAAGCCGTCCCGCGTTGGTCTATTCCTGGCTTTTTGTTTTGAAACGAGCTCTAAACAGAACGCTTTCATGAAAACCCACCAATGTGAGAAACACAGACCTTGTGCTGGTCAGGTGTGTGTCATGCAGAAAGGTGTTAGTTTTCATCCATGTGTGTTTCTGTATCCTTATGTGCCTGCGCATAAAAAAAAGATGTTTACTCATTGCTGGCCTCGCTTTCTTTCAGTCAACAGTTACGCATTTCTAGGTTTTTCCCTTATTGCAAAAACGAATCATGATACTGTATATATTATTGATGTACTGTAATATGCAAGTTTTATGAATAAAAACCATAGTAATGTACCCCTGGAATGCTGCTTATTGTTGTAAACGTCATGTGATTACCATGTTTAAATGCACTTACTGTCATGTTTTCAAACTAATGTCTCGGTAGAGTTAACATCTGTAAGCACAGCAAAGATGGAGATTGTTGACAAAGTGCTTCCAGCTCAGGCCACATTTACCACAAGTCATGTTCTTCAAAGTGTAATGTTTACATCTTGCTCAACTACAAATGTTTTTGTTCGCCTAGATAAACATCTAGGAACAGATTGCTGTGTTTTTTTTTTGTTTTTTTTCAGTGATTATGGCTGATTTGCTGATTTTTATTTTTGAAAATAGAAAACAAGTATACTGGTTTAAATTTATTCCTCCTACGCTCCCAACAGCTCAGACGTTTAAATAAGACATTCATTGTCAAGCTAAACCTCAATCTCCCCGAACTGAGGAAACTTAAATTGTTGATTCTGTGAGGCTTTTTTTTTGTTTGTCCTTTTAGCCGTGATCTTACTCAATATGAACGTTATGTTTACAGTGGCTATAAAAGTATTCACCCCTTTGTTGTTTTACCAATTTTATTGCTTTGGCAAATCAACAACAAAATTTTACACTCTCAAATGCCGTTTTTTAAACTAATCGAGCCTCGATATGAGTTCTCTTCAACAGTAGCGTCTTCATTGCGGCTCTCCCATAAAGCCTTGACTGGTGAAGAACCCAGACAGTTCAGCAGTTGTTGTACGCAGAGTCTTTCCACATCGTAACTCCTTCAGCGTAGTCAGAGCAGAGGTGTCATGGCGTCCTTTCTAGTAAGTCTCCTTCTTACACTGTCACTCAGTGTGTGAGGAAGCCCTGATCTAGACAGATTTACACATGGGCCATGTTCCTTCCACTTCTTGATGATGGATTTAAGTGAACTCCAGGGGATGTTCAGGGCCTTAAAGATGTTTTTGTATCCATCCCGTGACTTATGGGGATCTTAGTGTTCTTTTTGTCTTCATGCCGTATTGGTAGCCAGGAATCCTGATTAACCAGTGAATGGACGTTCCAGACGCAGGTGTCTTTACACTACGACACAGTCACTGCACTCTGGTGATCTCCATCCACTCATTGTGAGACTACTCGCACCAACTAGATGGACCTCTGTTGAATTAAGTTAGCCACTTAAACTGAGTGAGCCGCTAGATAATTATGCACCAATTTTATGTCAAAGTTTTCACTTTTATATTAAAGGCTGTTTCTTTTTTCTTTTTACCAAAAAAAAACAACAACATTTTGTTGATCAAGATAGGTTTAAAACAGCAATAAAAAGGGTAAAACATCCAAGGGGGTTAATACTTCCAGTTGGGTTTGCGTCAGCTTGACTGGCACAAGTGGGTATTATGTGTAGAGCTGCGGTTCATCTCTCAGGACAATGGCAGCTGCTTCGGTTCAGTGACAGGATCAGAAGCAGTGTCTTTAATTCAAAGATCCCTTTCGCAGAACTTCAAATAAGTCAGGGTCAATGCTTATTCCTCATCCGGTTACCCAAATGGCAGACTGAATATTTACTTTGGATCCAGTTTTTACAAAGTCAAAAGATCTGCCTTCACCCAGCGAAGGAAAATGTGCTTTCCCCAATGTAGCTCTGGTAGACTATTGGACAAATGGCAGGAAGAGGGCATGGAGGCTGGTTTTGTTGTCCATGTCATGTGATCATGCTGTGACACTCCTGGCCTTCCTCCTAGAAACCAGTGGGTTAATGCAGTGCATTCTGGGATGAACTGTTTTTAATACCAGTCTATTTTGTTCCCTGTATGTAGTTCAGTCCTTCATGGCCAAACAACAAGGGCTTTCCATCCTCACAACTTGCCACTCACTAGATATTTTCCTCTTTCTTTGGATCATTCTCTATGAACCTGAAAATGGTTATGCATGAAAATCCCAGTAGATCATCAGTTTGTAAAGTAGTGAAACGATTCCTTCTGGCTCCAACATAAAAGTTCGAAGTCACTCGAAAACAGCAGCTTCCCCATTCAGCTGCTCAGTTTGAACAAAAGCAATTTGACTCCTTCACGTCTGGAAGTCTTGTTGCCGTATGATTGACTGATTCATGGCAATCAACAACTTTGGTTGTCATGAAATGGTGGTCATTTCCATTGAGCCCGGATCATTATGAAATGAGAGTATTGTTGGAAAAAGGTTTCGTAAAAATGACATTGATCACAAAAAAGCTTAATTAAATCAACACTCTTGTCATCCTAAAGGATGACAAGAGTGCCATTGAAATAAAACGTGTTGCTTGATTAAAACAATATCTTACACCAGCTTTATAAGTGATTAACACCGCGTGCCGAGCCTCTAGGTGATGTCTTTTAAAGAATAACACACATTGATGATATATATAAATGACTTCTGGTCTTTAGTAATTCAAGAAACGGTGCTGGTCTTCATCTGATCTGGTGGATTTTTCTTTTTTCTTTTTTTTTTTTTTGGTGCAAAGGCGTACTGAACCGGCTGACCCGAGCTTGTGTTTCTGTTTCCCCCCCTGCAGTCCTGAACGGGCCTCCCATGTCTGTAAAGAAGGAACGGGAAGCAGAACTGCTGGTGAACCGACGGGAGCAGCGCAGCGGAGAGGTCATCTGTATCGATGACTAGACGACACACACGCACACTCGCGCTTGCACACCTGAAACCCATTTCCTGCTAGAAAGACACCTTCGATTACTCCTCTACAGAGGAATGTTTTTTGTTGTTTTTTTTCTCCGCAGGAGAAAGCAGCACCACTGAACCGCGCTCTCAGTATTACAACTAACTAACTGACTGTCTGAAGGCAAATGTACCCAAACAATAGTGATTGTAATTGCTTCATTTGAAACAAACATAACTTCAGCCGCACACATAGCTGCACTCTCATCGTCACAGACAGTCCAACCTGCCTCCAACTTTTTGTGACCATTTTACGTCTGCCTCAAACCATTATACTCCTCAACAACGGCCTCCTCAAGCGGGGCTCCTCCTCCTTGAGATGCTTCAGACCTCACCTATGCACACACACACTCACACGCGCGCGCACACACACATAAAGAATTGCTAAACCCAACCTTACCCCAGTAACCTCCTAGATCTGTCAGTAGATCATATCCCCTTCCTCCTCTTCCTAAGCTTCTCTCAGAAAGTTGCATGTGAAACTATACTCATTTCTCCCACGGCGCTCCATCCCCTGAAGCATGCTCTTATCACAACAACGCTGTCTTGTGGAATCAGAAAGAAAAGAAAAATGTTATCAAGCTGTGCCTAAACTCATTTTAATACTATTTCTAATGCTCAGACAGAGTTAAGCAGCTCCAAGCACAGCTCCAGCTATTAGTTTTATTTTGCTCTTTTTCTTTTCTTTTTTTTTTTTTAACGGTACGTGTTCAGATAAAACTCATGTGCAAAAGTATGTTATAAATATATTCAGGACTTGTTCGACCATAAAGTATTTTCCAGCATCCTTATCTGCTTTTCCTGGTTTGAGTTTATGTACAGAGCTCCGAGGTATTTTGAAGGGGGTTCGTTTTAGGAAAGGCCTCGAAACGTCGCTATTTTTTAGGATTCCCCTACGAATGTTTATAACCTTTCATAAACGAATCAGTGTTATTGAAACCTGTCAACAACCCTCTGCACTGCTCTTACCTTTACTTACCGGCGCTTTAAGTCAAGAATTTTGTTTTGTGTTTCCTTTTTTTATTATTATTTCTGTTTCCTCCTACAAAGTCCTGTGATATACTCTGCATATTGAAGCAGCTCATTCGTGTTCTCTTGTATTTTTACTCTCCCAGTTATGAGCATTGTTGTTGTTGATGTTGCTGTTCTCGCCGTTGCTATTCGAGAGAGAGCTTCTACCAAAAGAGACATATCTTTGTAACTATAAAACGTAAAAAAAAACAACAGAAAAAAAAACACAACAGTACGCGTGCCACACAATACACAGTTCTGCCATGTTAGTCCCATTGTTGCAAGAGGACACAAGCGAAGAAGATGAGCTAACCTCAGAAGTGCATATGTAATACGAGAAAGCAAACTTTCCTTTTAGTTTTGGGGCTTAATTATGTACGTCTGTAGAAACTAGGTCATATGTAACCCTAAATGCTTCTACCAAGATCTTAGTCCATTTCAGCTCCATTAAAAGTACACAAGAGTTATCCAGAGAATCAGAGAGGGGACTTTTATATATTGCGTCATTTAAAAGCGCCTTAATAAACATAGCTGAACACATGTAAAGTCAATGAAATGCATGTAGAAGCTGATGTCAACCTGTAAATTCCAGCATCTTCTGTTTCAAGTGGAAAACTGAAAAGATGGCATATCTTTAAAAACAACGTAGCTCAACTTTTCCCCAGGATTTATACAAATTTCTGTTACTTCAAAACAACTATTCAACAACCCCCAAACTAAAATGTTGAGTCAAGAACAGCAAATTATTGCTTTGTCCACACTTATTTTGTCCTCGTTTCAGGATTTTCGGTCGATTTCTGGGTGTCTTGTGTCACTGTGTATGTGGTGGTGCCGATGAACTGACGAGTGGAAGTAAAAACACGTCAATAATGACACTTCTCCTTATTTTCTCTTTTTTTTGTTTGTAATAAAACTGAAAGAAATGATGGAAATACTTACGTGTGCGTTTGTTTCGAATCTGTCGATTCATCTCTTGCTGGCTTGTCCTGGCTGGCTAGTGTTAGCTTGCTAACTATAACTATTAATCAGATGAGATGTGAACATTTAGATTTTACTATGTGAAAGGAATCGTTCTACTTTTTCATGTAAAATTATGTTCGGTTTTTATCACCAGTATCTTACAAACACAGAGTTGTTTTCAACTGAGAATCAAGCTAACGGCTAGTTAGAGTGTAACTACTTTAAATGCCAATTTCAGCCGTCTTAAAATAAAAATTATAGTTCATAGCTCATCAAACTTTACACCATTTTCTCAGTTTTCTTCAGTTTACTAGTTTTTATTGACACAAAAGAAATTTGTTCTTGAGAGCAAATTTCAGTTACTGACAAGTAACAGTGTGTAAAAACTTCACAATTTTCTGATTTTAAAAGTATTTTAATAACTTTTATGCTGTTTTACAGTTTCTCAGTTCAAAGTGGTTTCACGTTGTTCTGTTTTGCAATACTTTATTAATATTATTGTTAAAATACTGCAAACCAATATATCCAAATCACCAAAACAATCACTAATTGAGAGAAACTTTGGAGAATTTCGGACAGAATGGGTAAATTTTGCGTAGTAAAAATGTGTGACGTTGACAGACTCCAACCAAATAAGATTGTATGCTGAAACTGAAACAAAAGGTGCTTTTGTTTTTCAAGTTAAATGTCATACAAGTTTTAAAATACTTCCTCGTGGCTTTAATTACTAAAGTTTTTAAGTGTCTTAAATCTTGACGAACAAAAATTGTCTTCTAGTCTTTCCGAGTTGAGTTCTTTCAGACGAAATCCAACTGCCAATAATCTGACTCTGATTTTCTTTTTGTAATTTTTTTAATTTTCAGGTGAAGAAAAGAGCAGTAAGGAATGTTTCTTCAACATTCACAAGGAATGAGCTCAGACAGGGCACGCATCCATCAAAATCTGTTCACAAGACATTCAGGGGTCTTAAATGAAAAAGAAAAAAAAAACAAAGTTTAGAAAATGATTCTAGGCAGAGATGTGTGTGGTGATGGGGGGAGGGACAAGGCATGTTTTTCCTTAACTATGTGGTTCGGATTCAGATGTAGGAAGTGAAAATTTAGATCACCATTGCTGTGTGTGCGTGTGTTATGATGAATGCTGACAGGGAAATGTGATGTCCACATGGACGTAGCGAGGGTGTGGGCGGAGGTGGGGGTTACACAGACGACAGAAAACAAAAAAAAAGGAAAGAGGAAGTACAAGGGATTTATTGTCTAAATTTAAAAAAGATTTCCATTTGAAAACATCAACGTTTGAGTCCAATTAGGAACACAACAATCGCTGCCGTAAAGTGCTGAGGAGAAACCAATGCGGTCCGGCCACAAAAACTCCTTATAAACAAGAGTGGGAGTGCTGAGTCCCAATGCTAGAAATACACCCTGAAATATAACAGGGAATATTACACAAAGCCGCAGCTTAGGAGACACAGGAGGAAGTTCCATTTACTAAAATATATATTTTTAAAAGTAACAGGAAAGCAATCTGGTTAAGGCAGGAAGATATTTGAATTATCTTTGCTCAATTGTAACAAATAAAACTGCACATTCAAGGTTCAGTTTTGTCATTTTTGCCAAAGCTATCCATTTTTTATTTTTATTTTTTACAAACCCACGAAAGCAGAATTTTAGTTATTTTTGTTTAGTCTTACATAAACACTAACTCTATTACAGCTGTTCATAACTTAAGTTGCACAAACACAATCTGCAAAGAAGACAACATCTAGTCTTTTTTTTTTCTTTCCGAGTCAGTGGCGGTTCTTGGATGATTGGTAGCTTGGTTGATTCCCTCCTTCTGATGATCCAAAGGGAAACTCGCTCTCCTTGTCGAGCCCGTTTATGAAATAGAACTACTTTTGATGACGTATTATATCTGAAATATAGAATAAGTAAATCTCAATTTTCTGTTCATTGTAGAAGAAAACAGAAAAGGCCTTGTTGCGCTGCAGGGCCCGACCCTGCCCTACCCGACCTGACGTGGGTTCATATCTGGGTGGCCCGGTTCAGCCCATTCTCTGGAACCCTAAGAGCTGTAGTCCCATTCGGGCCGGACAGACGGGACTGATTCTGCTGCGACTGGTCCTTCAGCCGCAGAGGTTGCCGACACCATCAGATAAATCCTGTCATGATAAATCCTGTCTTACCCCAGCATTCTGCTCCATGGAAACACAACCAGTGCCGGATCACCAGCAGTCCAAAAAGGCCTCAACGATCCATTTCCATTGACTGAACATGCTAACAAGCATCAGTATGCAACTACTTCCCTTGTGCTGTCGCCCTGGGCAGAAAACCGTACCAAAAACCACCACTGACCCCATGACATATAAAGCTTGAAGTAGCTTCTGATTGTGACAACACTGTGATAGAGCTAACATTTAGAGCTATTCTGTAATGAGTTAACAAGCTAGAAAATTAACGTCTGTGCTTTTTAGTTCTTTATAAACCTCGTGGACTCCGACTGACGTCGGGCTGCTGCATATCGACCAATAAAAAGAAAGAGAAGTTTATGGGAGGAGTCTGTGACATAAATGAGCTTCGATCAATAAGATAGTCAGTGAAGTCTTACGTTTAAATACAGATATTAAGATAATTAAGTGTTACTCTTAAGCTAATAAAAAAAAAAACCTACAATAGTGTCCAACTAGTGCAGTGAAAGAGTCTTGATCTAAGCTTGTGTGAGCCCTTCACTGTGTTTATTTTAGAATGAAAAAATAATTATGCAAACTTTAAATGTCAACGACATAGTCATGTCTGATCTGTTTGTGAGAAATCCTGACATTTCGATGGCCACACTTGAGAATCTGCATGGAACCGCCAACACAGTCCTTACAGCTACTTGTGCTGAAATTCAATGCCAGAACACATTTTGACTCTTACATAGTTGCATCACTTGAATCAGTCTTTTTTAGCGCTGCTTTGGCTTATTTTGTAACTTTTATTACATTTTGTAATAAAAGTTACAAAATGTGTATGAGTAATAGCCTTTGCATCATCAAACAGAGGAGGAACACCCTGGAAAAAAAAAAAAAGCAGATAAAGCAGAATATACAGCGGTACGCTTTGCTTGCAATGCTTTGAACCTTGACTTTTAAACTATACAATCATTTCTCCATAGAAAATAAAAAAAAAAGAAGAAGAAGAAATTCACATCCGCGTTATTTTAAAAATGTTCCCCCTTTTCTCTGCCAACTCAGGACTTCAGGCACATTCTGTCAAATAAGTGACTTATATACAAAATATTTGAAAAAAAAAAAAAAAAAAGAGCAACTTCACACAGACTCCTCGCATCGACGAGATCATAAAATCAGCACAAAGTTTTTGATTCATCAGAGTTCATTCGTGCACGTACACACTCACACAAAGGCAGCATTATTTAAACAGTCAATGCCAACTGGAGGAAGCGTTTATAGAGTCAGACTCTCGCAGATGTGCTCTCATCTGTGGAAGGTGCACATTTTAAATGTGAGCTTACTGAGAGTTCAGGCGCACTTTATTGCGTTATACGGGGGCTAAGATGGACCTCCAAGGAATTTTCTTATTCTGTGAAGCTCTTTAATCCACAGACCGGCCTCCGTCACATCTGTTCTCTCGGCAGAAGTTCATCAAGGTTTTTTTTTTTTTTTTGGTTTTCTTTTTTTTCACTGTAGGTCTTGGTTTTAATCCAAAACTGAATTCCAAAACAGGCTGAAGTCCAGAGAAAAAAAAAAAAAAAAAAAAAAGGAAAATCCTCTACAGCTTCCACAAATGTCAGCTTTGTCTCTCATATGAGCACATGTGGGAAATAGCTGTAGCCTTTTGTTTGGCCTTGTAGGAGAAAAAAAAAATTATATTATCCATTTTCAATGCAAACAATTACATTCTGCAGTAGTCCTGCTGGCTTTGCGTTACACGAGAATAGTCTGCGACTAAGATCAGACGAGCGCCGCTCCTCAGTTGACTTTGAAGATGCTAAAAACGTGATTGGCCACCGGGTGGAGACTGAAGGATGGGCCCGTCTTGGCCTGGAGTTCTGTGCCCCTCTCCAGCCGCAGGAGGCCAGACACCTGGCAGGGCTTCACGAAGTGGAAGGAGTGCGGCCCCGCGGAGGGCGTGGTCCCGTAGCCCTCCATGCACTGCAGCTTCTGGGGCCGGGACCCTTTGGTCACCACATCCAGCTTCACATATTGAGACTGCTGTTCGTTGAACAACACCTGAGGAGGGCGGAAAGATGACGGGTGCGTTAACAATAGAGTTCTGCGGAAATACGAAGAAGATGGTTGTACGAATAATCAGGAATATTGATCACAACACGCAAATTTCAAGCTTTTGAATAATTGTTTTTAATTGAGATTTCTGTAAACGTTTAAGTCATAACTTTAAAACAACATGAAGCACATTATCCTGAACTCTTGACAGATGAGGGGTTGTTCAAACTAACGTTTGTGAGAGTTCATTTTGTGTTGATAATTAACTACCATTGTGCACTTGGCGGGGAATGTTCATAACCTGTCAAAACACCAGACAGCTTAATTAAGCGTGATTAGAAACGTTTTATTCCGGAGTGAACATCTGTATTAAAATTAAAGACTGTAAAGATCACCAATGGCTTAATGTTGACGAGATCTGAACCATTTCCCTGCCAGGACAGACGCTTATCTTTGACCTTTTCTGCATTGCTGTTCGCTATAAACGCTGAAGGTCAGTGTCTTTACCATCAAAACTGAAATCTGACGCTGATTTGTAGCTGTGCATTCTGTCAGGAGCCTGTTCTTGGCAGGGATTCAATCCATACATCCTGTCTCTTGCATCAAAAGAAACCAAAGAAAGGAAACGGACATAAAAGTTTGAACGATTCTCTTTCACTACTAGGCAGTTAAATAAACCATAATATGAGCACGTTACTTTTTATCTCTGTTTTGCTGTTTTTAATCTTTCTGAAAGGCAGCCAAAGTCTTTCTAACCCAGCTATTAGCATGCTAACAGCAGCTCTTAATTTCTGTTCCATGTGGTTGAAACTTAAAAATAAAATCAAGAAGGAGCTTAGGGAAGAATCTCCTCTGAATACACATTCATGTTTGTTTTTAGGTGCCTCTTGTGTTCTACAAAAATGTGCTGTTAGCAAAATTGGCATGCTACAGGTATTCAACCTGCATTTCTTTTACAGTTTACATTATTTAAACACTAAACAACCGTGAATTATCACAGCTCTCAGTAGCCGCATGATTCTCAATTCTCAAAAATCAGTTAATTCATGTTTGCGGTCTGTAATTATTTGCTACCTGTAGATGTAGCGTCTGTTCTTGGATTGAACTGTTTTTTTTAACAGATTTGGCAGATTTGATACAACTTGAAGTGATTTTCTGTGGCTGATTAGTTGGACTTGTTGACCTTATTGGACTTTGGAGCTGATTTTGATTTACATTGAAGCCACATTTCCATAACTCTTCTCTATTTCTTTAATATAGCACAGTCAGCTAACTGTAGCGTCTGAACCACTACATACATAGATCAGGCGCGGCCTGTAAGGGCAGTTAAAGCCAATCCAAGTGGCCAGTTTTTTTAATCAGTATGCATTAATCCATGAAACACAAACACCGAGTCCAGGTAGTCTTTTGGCATTGCTATATTTTGATAACATTTGTAACTTGAGACATAGTGCAGCTCTACCTTGAAGGTTCAGCCAAATGGTTTGAAATTCTCAGTTTTACCCTAATATGGTAAAGTTCAGTTGTGCTGTGAATTCACAAACTTTAGGTATTTTATATCCTGACTAGAGGGCCATCACACGACTTTATCCATACGCCGTTTCACACAACTGAATGTTTGGTCCTTTCGTGCCTATTTTTTTGGGTAAAGACAGTAGCTGTCTGCCACTGAACATTTTGTACCAACCCTGCATAAGTCCGTACCTGCCTTGGGGACGTCTTGTACCAACTTTAACGATCAACAGATTCAAAGAAATACTCGGAAACCTACTGATACTCTGTTGCAAATCTGGTCCAAAATAAAGAACAAACGGAAAAAAGCTAAACAATTAAATTGCATTTTAACCAGAGTTTGAGCTCTTGTATGTTTTTCCTTTATACCAACCATAATTCTCCAAGACACTCTACATTATGGTTTGTTTGAGTGTACAATAGAAGCAATTACATATGGTTTTAGTGTCCCTTTCCAACGAGTTTACTTTTCAGACGGGACACAAAAATAATGTTAATAACCACAAGTTGGACAGAAGTGAGCAGTTGAGCTTCAAATATGTCTCTCTGCTCAACTATTACAAATATTTACTCCTTTTCAAGTTTGGTAGTTACCTAAAGAACGCTGACACGTTAAAGCGTTAGAAGGTATTGATACGGTTTTAAATGAAGACAATATTTACCGCTTACAGACTTTGTGAAGCTCACCTGACAAAACAGGAAGTAGACTCCTGCTCTCTCCACCGTGAAGGTGCCTTCCTCCTTGTTGTACCTCACTGCTTTATTCATATTGAGCGTCCTCTCCTCCCAGCCTTTTATCACGCCCCCTTCTCCGACTGAAAGCAACACAAATATCAATGCCCTTTCTTGCCAGCTTGCAAAGTGTTAAGAAACATTTAAAAAAATAAAAATAATAATAAAAAAAACATCTCAACGACTCGTACCTTGCTGAGAGGAGAGTGTGGTTACTGGTGGAAAGTCGGAGACAATGATGGAGACAGAAAAAGGGGAAAGTCAATTAAGATTTTACGAGTGCAACCGTATAGGGGTATTTGATTCAAAACCACTTCAGCAGATGCTACACGAGACCGTAAGATGGGATCTGCCAGGCCACTTACTCTCAAAATGAGACGCCGCTTTCCTTCCATTCCCGTTTCTCCCTCGCACCGAGCCCCCTTCAGACACAAAGACAGGCAGAATGTCAGTTTGAAATCAGAAAATTACTTCGGCTGACGTTTTTTCTCTCTTTCTTTTTTCGATAAAACAATCACTACCATCTGTATCGCGCTAATAACACGGTGGGTTAATTCGGCCGGTCCGTTTATATTCGGCCCGGCCGGTTTTAACGCGTTTGGCAGATGGGCTTAAGGGTTCCCTTTCACGTCTTTCAATATATTTCCTCAAACTGTTATTGTAAGTCAGAAGCGTGCATGTCTCTTTTATTTTCCTTTTAGCCCCGCTGTGGGCTAATTTTAGTGCCAGCTGGTCGCAGTCATCTCGAAGATAGAGACCAGAGAGAAAGGATGGAGGACGGTGGGGTTTGTGTGTCTGGAGGGAGAGTGAAGGGGGGAGGCAATAAAAACAAGATGGACAGTGGAAAAGTGAATAAGAAAGCATTAAAGACAGGCATTCAGAGGCGCAGCTAAGGGGCTCGAAGGCTAAATGAGAAAAATGAAGCACTGGAAAAAGAGAGTCGAAAAGGTCTTTGGCTGCTCCGTGACCCAAAACAGTAGATTAAGAACAGAGTTTAGCAACAGCTAAGGCCGCCTTTCCAGACAAATATGACAAATAAAGTAACAACACAGCTGAAGAACGTTCCCTCTCGCTGCTCACTGAAGGTTTATTTTAGCCTGAGGGGATTTCAAACACTGATACAACCTGAGCAGTGTTTGGAAGACGTAGTTTATGTTTCAGGAGGGAGCAGCCAGCCCACCTGACTGCTGCCATTATTCAGAAATACTACAACCCATTGCTAAATTAACTCTCAGGTGGGCGACCCTGAAAGATTTTAGGATTTTGCGAAGGGGGGAGCCGAACATAAAGCCCTCAGGGTGGCCAGGCTTTCCTGACTTGCGCTGTCAGTCACAAGGAGAGAACATTACAGCAGTGTCTTTCCAAAAAAGCTGGACGGCTGCGGTCAAGTTTCCATAAACTGGAAAAAGCTGTTTGGGCATATTTTTTTTTTTTTTCCCCTTATTGATATCCATGAAATTCTGCACGGTACCTCTAGCATCTCACGCATAGGGTAAATTTGAGCTGGACACGCTGTTCTTCAAATAATGTTTTGTCACATTTGGATAGAGAATCCCAAAAAGAAAGAAAGAAAAAACAAAAAATACAGACCTAAAGTTTACTCTCGGACAGAAACAGCAGTCCCATGATGGTGATGCAAGCAGATGCTATAAATACAGCAGTGAAAGCTCATCAAATATCATCGCTTTCACAACAAAATCGTAGCTGCGTTGGACGTTTGCTCAGGGAGAAGGCGGGGGGCGAAAAATCTATTTCACCGAACCAAAAGCGTGCAGCGAGACCTCTCTCTCCACCCCCTCCCTCCGCCCCTCTCACCCCTCGCCAGCTGGTTTTCTGGGCTTCGAGACCGCTCTGGTCAGACCTGTAATTTCTGAGAGGGTAATCCAGCTGCCTACTTCTTCCTGTGTCAACTTTTAGCAGCGGTAGCTCATGCGGCCTGCAGGGCCTGACCAAAGTGGCATGTGGGCCGAGGCTGGCCAGCGTTTGTGTTAAATGCTCTTCCTAAAAAAACAAGTGAGTTCGCCTGGTATGTGTGTGTTGTGTCTGAAGCGACTGAAAAGCTCAAGTTGGGGGGGCGCCGAAGTTGAGACAAAGCAGCTCTGGCAGGTTTGTATTACCGTCTCGCTTCACTCGCTCCAGCAGCAGCTCTCTCTTCTCCAGAATGAGCTGAACAATTGCCTTCCTCTGCGTGTTGACCTGTCCAAAAGAAACAGAGAAATAACACAATTAAATAGTCTCCAGTTAGCTTGTGAAAGCCTTAATTCACAACATTATAATCTGGATTCGGTTAGTCTCCAAATCCAGATTTGGAGACTAACAGCTAGTGTCGCCAAAGCGGACTTTAAATGCCTGGAAGTTTTTCAGGCTCAAAAACGTCAAGGCCTCTGCGTTGACGTTTACTGATGATTACTGATACAGGAAATGGAGGTAGGAGGCGGTGCGCCACCAATGATTTTCCTGCGTGAAACACGTGCTGAGAAAAGAAGCAGATGTTTCCCTCCTGTCAAAGGGATTTTCTGGTAAAAAAAAAAAAAGACACAAAATAGAGTTAATTTAAACTGCCATGAATATTTTTTTTCTATTTTTTTTTTTGTTAGACAGTAGTGGTGGGTTCTGTTTGTATCTAGAAGTCTGATTTTCTATCATCCCAGTGTTCGTTAGCCCTATAGCCAAAGCTGATGTCAGTAAACGTAAGCTCTTTCAACTTCTACAATTGTTATTAAGCTCACTTTGTTTATCTTCCATATTGTTATTGACCCAGCAGTGTAAAGAACCAGGAGTCGCTAAAAAAATAACTTTTAAAATATGTAGTCTTTTTTTAAACTGGAGTTGTTTCAGATAGTTTGCTTTGGTTTCACATTTGAAATTTAGGTCTGGTATAAACTTCTTGCAAAATTCAGTTGCTTTGATGTCTTAGCACAGACCTCTCCTAGCCCCCACAAATTCAGCATTAATTATGTTAAAACCTCTTCTTATTTAACCTCTTTTTAATGATCTCAAAGCCTAGTTTAAGTTCTATCAAATAAAATTATTGGTTTCGACATAAATTTTGCAAACATATCCTCCAGTTCCAACTAATCTGGATTTGAGCCATAAGAAGAAGACAGCAATAATGCTGGTGAAAAAAAAAATACCGACTGCTTACGCTCTTATAACAGAACCGCACGTTCAAAATCCTGAACTGGCCCTTTAAGAGCTCGCCCCTGCCAGAGAAATGCCTCGGCTCTTGCCATCTTTGCTCGAGGAATGATTGCGACACCTAACGCGTGTTTTCACTCCTTTACATTCCTCAAATGTCTGGAAGAAAATGATTTCCAAGCCAGCAGACTTTTTAAATCCTCGACCGAGGCCCCCACTGGAGCCCCGGAGGAGGCCCCCACGGCAGAGACGTTGAGGGGGAGGAGGGGGGAAACGAGTGTTTAAATTTACTGCTACTGTTGAAATGGAGGCAGAGAGTCACACTTCTCTCTCCAGACGTTCGCTCGCCCGCTGGCTCTCATCTGGAGTTGGCAAACAGTCAAACGGACAGAATGGGGCCCCGTGGGGAAGGGCTCCAGCATCAACACTCCACGTGTCCAATCTGTGTGTGTGCTTGTGTGTGGGCGTGTGTGTGTGTGTGTGTGTGTAGGTTTAGTAAACATGCTACATAGTCAATTTCACCCCCCCCCCCCCCCCCCCCCCCCGCCGCTTGAAAACACCGCGGTGTTGGGAAACGCCTGCCGCCCACACCAAGGAACG
>CAEGAE010076811.1:0-17051 GCA_903067095.1 Girardinus metallicus
ATGCAAAATAACTGGGTTCAAAAGTCAAGGGAAATATAGAATAAAATCATTTTAGAATCATTAATTAGTTCACCTGATAACAAAATTTAAACTATAATGAAAAAGCCAAATCTATTATAAGCCCGAGTTTCACCTTAATGAAGAGAATGACTAATTGTGTATTTTTCATGTCTTCCTGCTGTCTTCAGACAGGTGATCCTGGAGGACGGCACACTGCGCATCGCCAACATCTCCAAGGCGGACGAGGGCAGCTACACGTGTGTGGCCAGAAACCGTTTTGGAGGATCTAGCAGCACAGGGGCTCTAGTAGTGAAAGGTATTTCCATGCTCTTTTCTCTTGTTCCTCTTTTTCGTTAAGCCGTGAGTTTAAATTATGTTAGTGGGGGGAGGAAGCACCTCAAGCATGACTCTGATAATGAAATATAAAGGCGCTTTATGTTCCCGCCCGCTTGTGACAGACGTATAAGTCATCCACGGGTTTGTCAGCTCTGAGTTATTGCTCATGTAGCGGAGTGGGACAAACCTCCGCTGCTACTGTGATCGAAGAATATTTTTACTCATTCAAAAAGAGCTCCTGTCGCATTGTTAAAGTTTTTTTTTTTTAAGAAAGAATGATTATAAAGTGGGAGTATCCTCATTTTTTTTTCTAGTTGACGTTGTAATAGCTGTGTGTTTAATTATTCATGCCGAATTATAGGAGGCATTTGCTTCCTAAGTGAAGTTATTTAAGGTCACTTAATTACACTGATGGACCACAATCTGTCTCTCTATTCGGGCCAAATTAAGCTTTATTACCTTGTTCACTCGGCCAGATTTTATGGGGATACGTTCCACTAGCACACGATTGGTAACAAATGGTCTTTCTTTATCTGCTGCTCTGCCACAGAGCCCACCAGGATCGTGGTCCCGCCTTTAAGCTCAGACGCCAGCGTGGGACAGAGCCTGGTCCTGCCCTGCCAGGTGTCCAGCAACTCGTCCCTCAGTCCCGTCTTCAAGTGGTTCTTCAACGGCAAGGCCATCGACTTCAGTCGGCAGGAGCACTTTGAGATGATTGGTGGGGTATGTTCACCATCCTGATAAACATGTCGCGTTTAGAAATTCATCTTCACAACTTTCTGGTGTTTGTTTCGAACTGAGTTCACACTCATGTTTACGCTTTCATACGGATCACTTCCAGCACCGATATCTGAGGGTTAGCATCGAGCGATACTGACCCGACAGTAAAGCAGAGATGAACTGACTAAAACTAGGACTAATCATATTACATCGCCAAAGACACATGATCAATATCAATAAATTAGATGGACATCTGACAGAATATTCAATATCAAGTATATAGAGTATTCATTGAACTCTGATCCAGAACCACATAGGATTCTGGGAGATGTAGGCAGAGGAAAAGCTTTAGCTGCTCAATAAGCCTGTCACAATAAACAATAAATCATTCAATTAATTAATAGCATAATAAATTCAAATGAGCTCAATCATTTTATTTACATGATTTATTTTTTCTCTTTTTCTACCAAAAACTGAATGATAATAGTCTTAAATCTAGATCTTTGGTCTCAACTTTTTTGAAGTATAATTTTCTTTACGGGCGCTCCATGATCCATTTCATTTGTTGTTTTGTTTATTTTGGATTTTTAAAATGTCTTCCAGATCCAGTGTTAAATGTTCATTAGAATTTAAAGTTTATTGATGTCTGAGAACATGATCTTGCATTATTATGCCATTACCATTATATTTTCTTGAAGATGGTCTCAAAACAACAACAACAATGTTATTGTTTATCACAATAACCTCCGGGACAGTTTATCATCCAGTAAGTTTTGTTATAGTGACAGGCCGACCTAAGCAAGACTGGTATCATTAAGTCAATCACTCTTTGGTTACCTAGCAACAACTAGTTGTGTAACTTGTGCAGCAGTAGGTATCTCATGGTGTGATGTTTTTACATTACACTTGGATTTTCAGGTAGTTGAATGGATACATCTATCCAGATCCCCAAAAGGGAACAAAACGTGTTTTGCTTTACGGAATTAGAGCATGACCTAATGAACCATAAAATGTAAAAAAGAGCTTAAAAAATCTAAATTGGACTTATTGTGGTCCATGGATGGAAGTGTCTAGTAGATTTAAAGTTAAAGAAGAGCTGCGGTGTCATCAGACACTTCTCTGATGAAGTGTAAAGCTGACAGAAGACCTGCTGGAGTTTAGAATATCACACAGCAGAGATATAACACTGCTTCTTAGGTTCCCCATGTTCCTGTTCAGCAGTCCACTTTCCCACATTGTTGTTTTGCTTATGGATCTCACATTGGCCATTACATTCAGAGAGAGACATTTTTCAAATTCTCACCTCCACACTCCTTATATTTATGACATATATACGCTTTCACCCGTCTGGGAGTTTTAGTGTTATTTTGGGAATTACTCAGACTTGGTGAAGCACCGCGAGTAAAACCTGCATGTAGTGGAAAAGCATCCACACCACTCTGATAGGAAGTGTTTGGAGGACTAAATCAGAGGTTTTCTGTAATCAATACTGAATATATGGGTGTGTGTATATATAAATAGTTATAAATATACTTTTAAAGAAACTTTACTAGAAGTTGTATTGGGTTTATTTAAAATGCAGTGGTCACAGAGTAAAGACGGGGGAAAGAGAAAAAAAAAAGAGAGGAGAGAAGAGGGATGAAAAGTTAGGAGAATGATGTAAAAACAGAGGCGAAGAAGAAGATTAGAGAGGAATACAGGAAAACACTAGCTGTGTTTCCATCAACCAGAGAACTGTGCAAAAGGAGATCAACAATACATTTGCTCAATGGAAACATGACTATTTCTAAAAAAATGTTTTTCAATAAAAAGTTTTTACACTGGGATGAGGTGGTCTTTCAGCCATATAGAAATTGATTAATTTCGCAAAACTGCGAAACTTCTTTTGCATCACATGAGTCACATGATCAACTGCCAGATGTTACTACTGGAGAAATCTGCAAAGAAGACAGATGACAATGAGAAGACAATGAGAAGTAGCAGGAGGATGATGTTTTGTTTTGGTGCAGCTCGCGGCGCATCACAGTTCATAAAAAGCTGTCATTCCAATGTGTTGAATCCATAACTTTTCTGTAAAATTGATGTCTACGATTTCCTGTAGACCGTACATAGCCGCTTCCAAGTAGGCGGGGCTTGTTGCTCCAAAACGCAGACATCTCCTCTGATTGGCTAAGAGATGATGAGCGCTAATAACATGACGGAGTCATAATGTTTTTGTTACATGAAACTCTTTACATCCCTCGCTACCATAATTTGTAATGACTTTTTGCATAAACAAGCCCATTCATGTCGGATTGTAATTTCATTTCTTATTTATTGGAAAGATGGCAATTCCATAATTGTGTTTTTTTTTTTTTTTTTTTTTTTTTACATTAGCAGAGCATAGACGAGGATTTGTGCGTATTTGTAGTGGAAATGCAGCTAATGCCTCATTTTTCTCTTCCAGTTCATCTTGTTTTTCCTGGTTCTAAATTTTAAGTCTTTAAGTCTGCACTATATGAATATCTGTCATACATTCATAATGAGCTTGAGTGTTTCATATTTTACAATGTTGGTAAAAACCTGAGTCAGGAAAAAAAAAAATAATTGAAACATATTTACTTATTTGTAGGAATCTGCAAAAACCGTAAAATAATTACATATATTCTCATTATGAGTGTATAAAAACGAGTGAGTGGCACTGGTTGCAATCTGAAAAAAAGTCAGTAAAAATAAAATAAAAATCAGTTTAAACTGTATTGTCTGAGGACAGCACTGCTTTTGAAGTAGAATGTGGACAAACAGTCTTAAGGCTTGGTACCTGTAGCTACTCAGACAGAGCTGCTGATTTTTGGTGTTCACAGGAGTCTCTTCTATTTGAAATTACATTTATTTTTACTTCAGACAATAGATGTCATCCTTCCTGTTGTCACTGTAAAAAAAAAAGGTAAACTCAGATATTAAGGCTCGTAAAGGTTCGTGCTTGCTGCCGTATCAGAACCGTCTTGTTGACACACCACTTAAACCCCTCGCTCACGTGCAACACTGATATTTACACCAGTGAGCAGCTGCAGTCCACAACACAAAACAAACCTGCTGTTTTAATTGTTCCAATCTCTGTCTCGACTCGACATGGACTCCAGGTAGATGGAATTTTACATCAGTGTGACTGGAAAATATCCTCAGCTAACTGTCATCATATGTCTTTTGAACAAACAGAAGCAAGGGAGAATCTGTGTGTGTGTGTTGTGTGTGTGTCATTGACATCTGCTCCTGCTCAAGTAAAACACCCGGACTCAGAATAAAAATGACAAAGAAAGAAGTGCTGGATGTTAGCTTTGACGCTAACTTGACTATGAACTTTAGCAGGATGCCTTGAAACAGTTTGCTCAGGAGCGTCTGCAGAACATTATTTAATCAGTCAGCAGATGGGACTGGAATGACCCACAGTGTAGAAGAGTTCCTGCTATCAAATAAAACCAACCAAAACATTGAAATACCAAAGCATTTCAGCATAAATATTGGAAATAGCATGAATGTCTCTGAAACCTGGTCAATAGAATTTTTTTCCTGGAACTGATATTAAAACTGTGTTAACATAAATATGGTCTTTCTCCATTTTTAGTTGAACAAGAAACAAAAAAAGCAGCTGGCAACTTCCAAAGGCTCCTGGATGTCAGTCAGAAAATAGAAACAGATGCTGTTTTCTTTTTCACACACCTTCAGGTCACGATAAAGCTTTCCAGATTTAAGAGACTTTACCTGATCAAAGATGCCCTGCTGTTGGTTTGAGCTTACCTTTTTTGTAGAACAGAAGGTGAATATTGTTTTTCTAATTATGGAACTTAACTGGTGCAGGGAGGAACACGTGTGAACAGCTTTCAATGTTTTATTCTGAGCCAGGCTTCCAGGCGCATATGTTTAATTCATCTGCTGCATGTCTCCGTATCAAACCAATTTTATTTTCTCACATTACAAGCAGAAACTTCTATGTATTTTATTGAGATATTTTGTACTAGCTCAACATAGAGTAGTGCATTATTCTAACATGGAAGAAAATGGCGCATGGTGTTTTGTAATGAATAAAAATCCATATAATGTGGTGTGTATTTGTATTTAGTCCCTATAAGACCGGCATAAGCAATAACCTTTACAGTCACATAATATAATTTTATAGCAAAATCAACTATTACCTTCAGTTGTAATATAAATGTGATATAAATCAAAGCTGATGTCAAATCTGAAGTTTGACTTCATAATTTAATACTGAAATTGGACCTGTGTCTGTTTAAAAACTCCTGCTGTTTCTGAAACGCCACCTTCAGGAAGTCACCGCAACATGGCTCCTCTGGCAACCCTTTAACAATGTTTTTACCTCCCTATTTCAATCATGGGAGAAGAAGTGGAGGTAGTAATATAAATACCTCTGTGTTCATCTGGACAACAGACTGGACTGGAGACGCAACAGTGAAGCGTCCATAAGAAGGGGCAGAGCAGACCGGACTTCTTGAGGAAGCTAAGATCCTTCAAGGTTTGCACCAAGATGCTGCAGATCTTCTAAGTATGTTGAGAGCGTCGTCTCTTCTGCTGTCATCTGCTGGGGCAGCAGCATCAGAAGCAGGGACATAAAAAGGTTCAACAGGCTGATAAAGAAGACTGGATCTGTTCTGGATACGACTGTTGAGCGTCTGGAGATGATCATGCAAAAAAGGTTTCTTCATAGGATCACAAAAAATTATGGACAACCCTGACCATCCTTTTCATGAGACTGTCTTGTGAAGATAGAGCATCTTCAGTCAGAGGCTTCTTCAGATTCAGTGCAGTACAGACTGCTGCAGGAGATCTTTCCCGCCAACACCCATCTCCATCTTCAATAACTCTTTGAAGAATCTAATTTAATGAGTTACAACAACATTTAATTTCCATCCATCCATCCATCCATCCATCCATTTTCATTACACCCTTGTCTCTTAATGGGATCAGGAGGGTTGCTGGTGCCCATCTCCAGCCACGTTCCGGGTGAGAGGCGGGGTCACCCTGGACAGGTCACCAGTCAGTCGCAGGGCAACACAGAGACACACAGGACAAACAATCATGTACTCACACACTCACACTTAGGGACAATTTGGAGAGGCCAATTAACCTGACAGTCATGTTTTTGGACTATGGGAGGAAGCCGGAGAACCCGGAGAGAACCCACCATGCACAGGGAGAACATGCAAACTCCATGCAGAAAGACCCTGGGCTGGGAATTGAACCCAGAACCTTCTTGCTGCAAGGCAACAGCTCTACATTTAATTTCCTTTTGGGATTAATAACTTATTTTTGAATTTGAATTGAATTGAATTGCTCTGAGTAGTAGTTCCTACGATGAGCTGAGCAGACAAACAGTTTCACTAGGTGTTTGCTAATTGCTTCTGGTTAGTCTGAAGGAGCTGAGTGGTGGAGGAGGGCTGCTCTGTGAGGCAGCCAGGTGGTTGGAAGTGAACTAACCAGGTATTTTGCAGAGCTGAATGGATTCAATGACTTCTCAAAATGCATGAAAGAATCAAAACAAAACTCCAGATATGTTTTTGATAAGAGAATAACATTATAATATGCTGTCAGCTGAGACATGAAAGCTGGTCAGTGCAAACAAAGAGGACTTTCTGCAATGATGTGGGTACATTTCCAAGAAAAGTTCAATTTAACCAGGCGCTTTGAAGAAGTTCTCCACCAGTATAAAGAGGAATTTTGTGAAAGGCTTGGTCTGATTGAGCACTTCGTTCCTTCTGTCTATGAAAACAACAAACACAGCAAGACACAGTAAGCTGTAAATAACACTAAGGTAGCAAAAAACTACATTAGACTTAACTAAACTTTATAACGTCCTGGGCTTTGTCTTGATAGCATCCTGGCTTCTACATATGTTAGCACTGTTTGCTAGCATTTAGCTCCTTGAGTATATATTTGCATTATTGCATAAACAGTTTAGCAATGGTTTTGTCATTTTTCTCTTGTGATCCAAATACATTCAGTCATGTTTCTGTGCCATTAGATGACCACATCTCTATTGCCAAACTACAAAAATGACCAAACATGGCGGAGTGGAAGGCAGTGGAGAGAAACACTCTGCGTCCTTGAATTGGGGGTGGGGTATTAAGTGCCTCATTTGCATTTAAAGAGATAGCACCAAAACTAGCTGTACCTCAGAACAGGGATATAAATGGGGCATGTGGAGCAACAATAAGGAATTCAAACCAAAACATTGCAGTTCCACTTTATGTAGACCACAACTGAATGATTTAAATGGGAAAAGGGAGGATTCAAAAACATGACATGTCCATTTTAAACAGAACTAACACCAGGGAACATGTATCTGTGAGCTTGCAATTGAACTGAAGTCAAATTCTAAAAATGCAGCAGCAGCTCCTCTCCCTTCTCAAACATTATTCCAAGCCTGAAGTTGATCTCACCTGTGACTTTGTAAAAAGTGAACCACTCGATTTCCTGCTGAGTAAATTTTCCCCATTTAAGGTTTAGGGTGGCTCTGATGAACCCACCAGGGCCAATGAGATTCAGCTACAACACTCATATTTTCCACAGATGTTTGATGTATTCTGAAGGGAAGGAAATTATAATTCTAGTCTTTGAGTGTTTGAACAGCAAAAAAAGTGCAAAAGAAAAGAAAAATCGTGTCCTGCTACTCATTCATCTGAGCCGTCAGGGTGAGTGTTAACACAGCAGCGGCTGACCCAAAGAAAACAAGCTGTTCAGAACAAACGTTGTCTTCTTTAATGCTTTCGTTTCCACATAAAACTGAATCGATTTCTCTTTCTTTTTTCTGACCAGTGGTCAACATGGTCATGTCTTTGAAGTTTTCTTCTGGAGTATTTACAGCACATGACTAAGAAAATAACCTCTTGTGTTCCTGAGGATTTGCAAAAGTTCTTTTCCTTCTTTGTCTTTTTTCTATGCAAACCTCATTTCTTTTGTGCGTTTAGGCTTTCACCTTGAGGCTTTCATACTTTTTTGTCTTTCTCATCAGGGATTTGCAGGCGACCTGATGGTGAGGAACATCCAGCTAAGGCACTCTGGAAAGTATGTGTGTATGGTACACACTGATGTGGACACGGTGTCGGCAGCGGCAGATCTAATTGTTAGAGGTACGTCTGCTCCTCCTTTGTGACAATGCTTATCGTTACAAAGCAATCTCCCTGGTGATTTGTCATGGCTTTGCTGTTCTGAGAAGTCTGTGTTAGCATGTGTGTGGGGGTGGGCATGTGTGTGTATATGCATTTTACAATTAGGATACAGGTGTCTTAAAAGCTCTCAGATCAGATTACAAGGCTATAATTTAACACTTTTTTGTTGATAATGGGATTTTTGTAAAAAAACGAAAACAAAACAAAACTATTAAATGTGTTGAGAGATGTACTACTTTGCATCTCTCCATTCCTGCGACATACAGATTTTTTTAATGAGAAACCACAGACAGGATCTTCAGTTCAGTTCCTCCCATTGAAGATTGGCCCTTCCACCACCCTTTGTCATTCAGCTGCCTGTAACAACCAATTGAGGGGAATTCCCCAGAAATGTTGCCCTCATTTAAAAACAACAGCATAAGGTTGGCTGTAGTGTCACAAATAAAGACATTAAGGAATGGCTATGAAAGCATCCCTACTCCTTTTGATGCATTCTCACCAGCCCTGTTTAGTCACTTGGTCCGGTTAAAGTAAACTGGTGTGGTTCGAATGCATATGTGAACGGCAAGCAGACCAGAGACAGCTCCAAAAGCAGGAAGTACAGTGAATTCTGGGTAAATACAACCAAAACAATTGTGCATGCTAGCACTAGCAGGAGGAATGACTGCTGGCGTTTTACCAAAGACAAAATAGAAATTCTACAACTGCAAAAATTTGACGCCACTGCATTTTTGTTTACATTTCATGAAGAAGGAAGTGGTGGTCAGTGTCTTCTTCAGAGGTTTTTATGGTGTTTCCTTCAGTGGTTCTTGTTGCACTGCCCCCCACAGTCGAGGAAGGGAACAGGTTTGGTTGGTTTGACACAGTGCAGTGTGAAAGTGAACCAGAGCATCTGAAAATGTTGCAAACATTGAAATTTTGGTCCTCAATTGAACTGGGTTCTAGAGATGTAAAAACTCTGTTAAATCTCATCACACCAGTTCAAGACTGACTCTGATATTAAATTTCATACTGGAACTCTGATTACTAACTTCTGAAGGCAGCTGTTTTTATTTAGGGGTTGCAGAGGAAAGATTCTAACTACCAATGCAGGCAACACCTTCCTGATTTGCATAAATAAAATAGTGTGTCATGACCAATGCATCGTGTTCCTTCCATTTTATGATGATTCTCTCTGTTCCTTTGGTCTTCTGCAGAAGATACAACCCACAAAGGTTTATGGAGTGTGAATACTTTTGCAAGGCACTGTATGCTGTCAGGAGGTCCCAGCTGAACATGTGCTCATATTCTGTTGGAAAATTAAAATGAATACAGTGCAATTTTTAGATTTATAGGTCTACATGGAAAAACACATATCAGTGGTCCAAATCCCAGAATGTTTGATCTCATATTGAAGTCATTAAATGAAAATACTTTTTCATTCCAAATAGTCTACAATAATGTGGTTTTTGAAAATGATCCGTACCTTCACACGTCTAGAATAGGTACTCAGGGATTCATAAGCAGAATTGTTTTCATTTTCCTTTTCTTTCTGTGAAGTTAATTATAGCACATTTTCAAACCAAATAATTGTTTAATATTTGCTTTTAACAAACTTCAATAATAGCTAGGGAGAAAGATGATAAAACAGACTAATATGGTGCATTAAAAGTATCACAGAAGTACAAACTATGAGACAAATAACTCTAGTTTAACTTCGTGTAGCAAGTATATATTCATGTAATTTCTGTTATCTCTGCCTTGCTTTTGAATTATTGTCTATGAATACATTTTTACTGGTAAAAAATATTCACCCCCTTAGATGATTTACCATTTTGGATATGTATTTACATATCCAACATAATCAACAAAATTTTGCTTTTGAATTTCTTTTGACAAAAATAATGTCATTTTGAAAACCGATTCATGAGCCAAGAAGCAAATTTCTTTTCAGTTAAATTCACATGTGACTAACTAGAAGTAGATTACTATGTTAAACTCTTTGAAAAACTGTTCCCCTCCTCACCTGTGGTGGCGCTGTACCAAGAACCACTGAAGGAAAAAACATAAAAGCCTCTGAAGAAGACCCTTAGTGCAACTTCTTTCCTTGCAAAATATAAACAAAAATGGAGTAGCGCCAAATATTAGTGGTTGTAGGATTTCTGTTTGGACTTAGCAAAAGACCACAAGCCAATGTCCTGCTAATGCTAGGCTAGCACGTTTGTTTTGGTTGCATTTACCCAGAATGCCCTGGGCTTTAGTCTGCTTCCTGCTCTTGGAGCGGTCTCTGGCGTGCCTGTGGTCACAAATGCATTTGAACCGTGCCAGAGCTCACTTCAACTGAACAGAGAGTCCTTAGGAAAACTGGAGTTTGTTTTTTTGGTCCATATTAGAGTTTGATTACGCCTTCATGCCTCTCCAAACAAACTGAAACTTCTAGGCAAAGAAACTGGAGTTGGATTAAAGTGGGCTAAGCAGGGCTGATATGAATCCACTCTTAGAATCTAAAGCTAGAAAGGGTGAGATCGTGAGTAACACATACACAGGAATGATTTACAGCACTAAGGCCCTCCTCCTGGTTCTGATTGGTTGTTTCTAGATTGCACTGCGAGAAGGCGGAGGAACTCCATATTTTCACACATTATCTGCTTCATTCCATACTGTAGCTATTTTTCAAGAAATATGGTCAAAATATATATGTATATATATTTATAAAAATTACATACTGCAGATTTAAGGAGGCTTTAAAATACTTTGTGGTTAAAAAGAAATCTAAATCTTTCTTAGAGTACAGCAGAAAAAATGAGACAGTTGAATAATGGTAGTTCTAAGGAGCTGCCCTTCCTCGTTGACTCCCTGTGCCAACCACTGCAGAATGACTGTGATTGGGACTCTTAGCCTGTAACTGGGATTGGATGGATTTGAAGAACCTTTACACGTTTGGGAGAAGGGATGAAGATTCTTTTAGCAATAAAAGGCAGGCTCTGTTTTCTGTATTTTTTAAAGTCTTTGAAGGTTTCATTGGAAACATTCTCCCTTTCACAGAACATAAAAATAAAGTCTTCATTTTTGACTAAAGGAGTAATTAAAGAATTTTATTTTACAAAGTTAGTTAAAATAGCCCAGCCTTAGCAGGTTGAATCGTTCTTACCACCGTGCCTCCAGTTTATTCCTTCAGCCTCAAACTCTCTGCTCTCCCCTGAGCCTCCTGTCCGCTCAGTCTAACTCTCTCTGTCTGTTTGGGAGCGTGTTTATGTGTCGTGGGTGTGGCACATCCTTCACTCTCCTCGCTCTCTGGCTGCTCATCAGCCTGCACACCAGCAATCCGTCTCCCTCTCAGCCCCACAGTATATCAAACCCAGTTCTTCAACCTTTCATCGCCAGCTCGTTCTTCCAGCCAGTGCGGATCATTGCTCGCCACCCGCTCTCACGCTCGTCTCCACACCTGCCAGTCAGTCATCCAGCTGCTCGCACATCCCGCTCTGCTCTGTTTCACCAGCCCAGCACACTCCTCCAATCCCTGATGAAAAAATAAAACACAATAGCATCTCTTGTTCTCCACAGCCATCTGCGTTCAGTATTTTGCTGTTGTTCGTGTCACAATCCAATGAACTTTAATATTCACCATTGATGAGACTGCTTCTCTCAATAGAGCAAGGTTATGTATCACTTAACAGTAGTGGCAAAGTTTCAGAGCGCAAAACACAAAAGCTAACCTGAAATTATTATTTATTTTTTCCACATTGACTTTTCTGTGTTTCTGATCGTTGCAGGTCCTCCTGGTGCCCCTCAGGGTCTGCTAGTGACCGCCATTACCGACACTACAGTGCAGCTATCCTGGAGCTCTGGACCAGACAACCACAGTCCCATCACCATGTACATGGTTCAAGCTCGGACCCCCTTCTCTATTGGCTGGCAGACAGTGAAGACAGGTGAATTACTGTGTATTAAAAACATTAATATTAGTGGTGTGGCTCAATTAATTTAATTAATTGCATCAGGTATAATTTATTAATTGCATTTTAATTGAAAACCATATGTCAACAAAAGTAACATTGTCAATTCAAAAATCTTTTTTGATTCTGAACTTTTGAATAAATAGACAAAAAAGCTCAAGAAAAAAGCTATTTGTTTTTAAGCTGTTATTTAGGTTATTCAACCATCAGATCGGTGCAACATGATATTATACATATTAAGTGCTTCAGGAACTCCTTGACCCCATAAAGATGCATAATTAGCATTGAGATAGATGCTATTTTAAGCTTGAATAGCTTCACCGGTAGGCTAACTCAGTTTAGCACAAATTGAACACAACAATATTCCAGTAATTTTGTAAGCAAAATGAACCGTCAACGGGCCCAGAACATTGGTTTGGTCGTCCATCGCTGTTGTTTGCAGATGTTGCTTGTGCAAAAAAGAAAAAAAAAAAGTATTTGTGTTAAACTCTTTAACACATTAATATGTGTGTTGGTAAATAATCAAAATTACTGTGTTAAAGTAATTTTCACTTAACACAGCCCTACTTAAAATAGGTTTCATATATAGAATTGTAGCTGGCGTGCTAGCTTCCTAGCTGGCCAATAGACTTTTCGGTTTGAATCAGGAATAGTTTTTAGGTGGATTTGTTAGATTGTATATTTTTGGTTAGTCTTACCAACAGGAGATATTTTTCCCTTAATAAAAACCTGCTGTACCTTGACACATTAATGTGGCCAAGGCAGTTCCATGAGAGCAACATCAAACAATGTGTTTACATTTCAGAATGTGGTTGAATGTAAGAGTAGCCTTTAAAAAGGTAGCAACATTTTAGTTTAACGTCAGGATGTGTTTCTTTAATCCTCATAGATTAGGAGTCCAGAAGACTGTAATGTGTGTGTTTTTTTATTATAGCAGCTAAACAAAAAAACAACAAAAACTCCCGTCTTCTCTAAGTGTGTTAAACTGTCATCATTGCCACCATCTTTGCATAGCGGTGGGTTGGAGTGCTTGGGAAAGTTTCTTCATCAACTCATTTTATGATGAGGCATTAAAAAAATGATGTCTTCATCTAAAGGACATTTCTAATTGGCTGATGAAGGGGTCTAGATGGTCTAAACACTGCGCCACAGATTGGAGAATATTTTTGGAGTTCTTGAGATGACGGTTACATCCACTGATGACAGAAAAATTAATTAGATTTTTTTTAAATATATTTAATCGTAAGTACTTTCCACTGAAGAACTCAAAGTGTTGGAAGATGTTTAGCTCCATCCTGTCAGTCATATTAATTAAATTGACCACAACAGGCTTTTGATTATGTTTAGTAAAATGTAGTGACACTTTGTAAATGGAAAAGTTTTAAATTATGAGCAACTGTCAGCTTTTCAGACTGGTGTCTCTATTCTTTTTTTTTATTATTTTAATGTAGTTGTTTCAAATATTCCTTAAAAAAATAAAAAAATAACACCTATCAATTCTTATTTCTTTGATTCTAGTTCCTGATTCTGTGCCTGGACAGATAATGCACACAACTGTGAAAGATTTGAGCCCCTGGGTGGAATATGAATTCAGGGTGGTGGCAATCAACAGTGTTGGTGTTGGAGAACCCAGCGTGCCGTCAAAACAGATCCGAACCAAAGCAGCAGGTACTCTGTCGGCTTGTTATGTCTCTTCATAGAAAATTAAGCAGCCCCCATGTGGAAAATTACCTGTTTGATTTAGCTTTGCATCTCATTGCGTTCTTTGAGCAAATCTATTGTTCATGTTATTGTTCATGCCAGCTCTTTGTTTAACTCAGAAAATGAAAATGAGGCGACATGAAATTCCACTTAATTACCGTAAGCGGCCCAGACGAATGTAGAACCAAGCCTTCTGGAACGTGTAGTGTTAATTATTTTAGTGGCAGACAGAAGTGTGACATCCACCATGAAGAAGCAAAGTTTTTCTGTTTTTGCAGTTTGGGTAACATAAATGTTCCGGATCATCAAACAAATGTTACATCAGACAAAGAAACGTGTGTAAATATAAAAAAACAGTGTTGAAATCATGGTTTTATTTGCTATGGGGAAAAGTTATTTTATTGTTGAATTTCCTTTGATTGTCTGGCATAATTTGTTGCTTTTTTAGGTTACATTCACACAAGTCTTTTGATCCGCTTGTTTCGTTAGGACCAAAAGCTGTCTTTATGTCTTTTGTTTTGTGTGGTGTGCCTTCACATTGTGCTCTTTTTGCAAGCACAAAAAGCACTTTTTGCAAGCACAAAAATCATCATCTGAAGCCTGCATTCTGTATTTACTCATATTATCTTTGTCTAATATTAAAATTGGTTTGCTTCTATGACACTATTAACAATTGCTGCATTTCCATTATAATTGTGCACAAAACTGTTTTATCCTTCTAATGTAGAAAAAACACAATTTTGCAATTGCGGTGTTACCATTAAATCAGAGATAGAGTTAAATTCACATGTGAATAAGTTAGTCATTAAAAGCATGCCAAGCCATTATTCTCCTACCACTTCCTGTCATCTTCTTTGTGGTTTCTGCCAGTGGTTGATCATGTGACTCGTGCGATGCAAAAAAGAAGTTCCCATTGGAATATTGCAAAAGACACTAATATCAATACAGCCAAAAAATTCACCTCATCCTAGAGCAAAACCTGTTATCAAAAAATTTATATTTTCAAAAATAGCTGTTTTTCCATTAAGTGGATTTATTTTTGGAATTACAATTTGCACAATTATATGGTTGATGGAAATGCAGCTAACAACAGCAAACCACTTTTTCCCCAGCTCTGTAACTAAACTGCCCCTGTTGATGATTATGTTTCCTTTTTTTCGTGTTCAGCTCCCAAGGTTGCACCGGTTAATGTGAGTGGCGGTGGGGGAGCTCGAGGAGAGCTTGTCATTACGTGGGAGGTGAGTGGATGATTTTTGACCGAGCGTTCGCTGTGGCAGCGTGTCCTCCCTTTGATGGGAGATGAACTCTGGCAGAGTTACTGTTCCTGCGGAGGACCAGCTTTGGGTGCGACTGCTTTTTAATTAAAAGCGGAGCCTTTTCTGATTTGCCGCCTGCTGACTCCCTGTGTTGCGTAAATCTAAATGAGGATGCCGAGCCTGAGCCAGTTACAGCGTGTAAATCTGAACTTTGGTGACGACTTTGCGTTTTGTGGATCATTCAGTCCCTTAGAAAAGTATTTACACCCCTTAAAGGTTGCAGCAGTTTATATAAAGACAAGAGCAACATGTGTGGTTAATGCTAAAGTATTCACAGTATGGAACTTTTTCCTCATTTTCTCACAGTACAGCCACAGTTAATATTCTGCTAATGTGCTAATAGCTGAACTAATTTTTAGCTTAGCATTTTAGCATCTTTGCCAACCTTGAAAACTTTTAGGTCACTTAGCTTGCTCTAGATCTATTTTTCAAGATAAATTATATTTTTCACTTAGCTCCTTTGTTAACTTACAGTTGAATGAAGTTCAGCATTTGTCATTCTTCAAGTAATTAGACATTTATATTCATGCTACTTTTCAAAGCTGGTGAAAATTGTTTATGCAGCATTTCCTCTTCCTCTTCTCATGCTCTCCACCCAAAATCTGCAACAGAGTTAGTAAAACTCAACAATAGTAAAGCTGAAACCATGAGTGAAACCCAAAGATTCACTTCCGGTGATCCATGCAGGAAGGTGTGCAATAACAAATCAGACACTGTTGAGGGCAGTATGCTGTATTGTAATATCTGTTGTGTCGTTGACATTAATAAGTTCATCTTTGTGGATACAACTCATGCTTTGGGTATTCAAGGATCATGTAGCATTTCTGTGTCTACATAAACCCAAATGAAAAGTATAAAGCTTTTGTGGTTTTAATTTGGCAAGTTGTTACAAATGTCTGAATGGTTTGGATGTTTCTCCAAGGTTGTTTTGGCAAAAGTTCTTGTAGACATTGTGAATGTTGCAGATCAAGCTCTCTAATTCAGTTTGCACTCAGTTTCTTTGATCATAGGTATTTATTTCTTTTTGTGTTCCCTCAGCCGGTTCCAGAGGAACAGCAGAGTGGAGAGGAATTTGGCTATCTCGTGGCTTTCCGCCTGCTCGGCAGCAGCACCTGGATCAAGACGGTGCTGGCCTCGGCCGACGTGTCCAGATACGTGTACAGGAACGACAGCGTCGCGCCACTGTCCTGTTTTGAAGCCACTGTGGGTGTGTACAACAGTGTGGGCGAGGGGCCGTTCAGCCGGATCGTAAAAGTGCTCTCTGCAGAGGAAGGTGAGGCATTCGCTCTGGAAACAGGAAGAATACTCAATCACCAAGGATGGAGATTAACCGAGGCAATGCATAATTCATATGTCTGTCCTCCACAGAGCCTTCCACCGCTCCATCGAGAGTATGGGCTCATTCCATCTCTGCCTCTGAGATTGAGGTGTACTGGGAACCAGTTCCTCCCAGGTCCAGCACTGAGAACATCATAGGATATGAGGTATGAAACAGAACAAGGACTATTCAGAGCCAATGTAAATCCCACAATGGCTGACCGTGTAATAAGCTTCCATTTTTTGAGCATATCTGTGGAAGTCAGGGGTGTTCAAAGTGTGGCCCCTCAGCTGCAGTTCAAGACTGATACAAATTTGGACATATGGTTGATGCATCCATCCATCCATCCATTTTCTGTTCACCCTTCATCCCTTAATGGGGTCGGGAGGGTTGCTGGTGCCTATCTCCAGCTACGTTCCGGGTGAGAGGCGGGGTCACCCTGGACAGGTCACCAGTCTGTCGCAGGGCAACACAGAGACACACAGGACAAACAACCATGCACACACACACTCACACCTAGGGACAATTTGGAGAGGCCAATTAACCTGACAGTCATGTTTTT
>CAEGAE010076812.1:0-38020 GCA_903067095.1 Girardinus metallicus
ATATATATATAAAATTTTGTTTTCCAAATTTTCTTATTAATTTAGTCTTTTATCTTCAGTAATGTCAATCATCTCTTTAATTTAGTGCTGTCTAGTACAGTGCACTTTTACAAGTTAAACTGTTCGCGTTTAACTTTACAAATAGTGAAATTGATGACAATAGCTACAATATTTTTAAAATAGACAGATTGAAAGATAAAATAATGTAAAGTGTTTTTTTTGTTGTTTTCATAAATAAATCTTCCATCAGTCTTAAAATTGTTCTTTGTAAGATGATCTTTATAAGGTAGAGATGATCAAATGCAATCCAGATTCCTTTAATAAAATGGTAAACTGGCCCTTTAATTTAGAACAGAATTAAATGCTGTGATTATAAAACTATATTTTCTCACAGGGCACCCATTCTCCATCAACCGCAAGAAGAGTGAAATCGATAAATTACTTTTCTTTGTAACAAACTCAAAAATGTTTCAGAATTATAAGCATGAAAAAGGCCGATTTTAAGAGGATTATATGTGTCTAGCATTAGGTTTCGTCTTGACAAATATGACTACAAAATTGAAGTTTTGCAGTTTATGTATTCAGTGGATGAAGTCACAGGCTCATTGGGCCCCCTGCTGGCCTGGAGGCCCCAAGTAGCAGCATTTCTTACCTGAACCTTTTGTCAGCTTTGGTTGTGGTTAATGCATCTCTTTGCTTTAGTATTTGTCAACAACAAATTAAGAAGATTTAGAAAAGAACAAATGATTTTAATTCCCCCAACCCCCCAAAAATAAAAGTGTGATCATTTTTAGAATAGTGAAGACACGTTTGGGTTTAATAATTTTGTGTGAAAAACTGCAGAAGGAACATGGACTAAAGCTTTACAATGTTTCATGTTTAGTTTTGACTTGCTCATCTGGTAAAACTCATCTCTGAAACAAACAGGAACGTAAAAAGAAAAAAAAACATTTTAAATTTTTCATCTTTATTCAAAATACAGATCCACTCATATGCAAAACTGAGTGTTTGGTGTTTTGGATCACCGAAGACAACGTGTTAAAGTTAATGAAAGCCAGTTTTTTGTTGTTTATTTTACTTCATATTGCTTCCTGTCAGGTTCTGTTGGGTCATAATGACCTGTAAGAGATACATGAGAGATTGCATTTCTAAAGTTAATCCCGGCTTAAAGGTTTTAAAAAGAAAATAAACAGATGCAGATGAAATCGGTGAAGCGCATCGTTCATCTTTGCACAGCTAACTTCCTCCTTCATGTGGTGGTAAGAAGGGGGCTGTGGGTGTTTAGTGGGCGTGCACCATTGTTTGATCATTTAAACATGTGAATTCGAAGAAGAAGTTACTGTTTTTGTTTGGATTTTCCTCCAGTAATCAGGTAGGAGCTTCACATTGAGAGATTTCATTTTAGAAAGGCTTCCCCTGGCTGCTGCGGACCGCACAGGGGGATTTTTGTTTTACTGCTTTAACAGGTGTTACAGGTTCTTAAGCGAGTTAGTTCTGGCTTTTTATGACTCGGATCATGTAGCATAGTGTTGCAAAGAAAACTCTCTTAATGCCACAGTTTGTTCTCTTAAATATTTGATACTGCCTGGAGATTCCAGCTGTTTGGGTGTGTGTGTGTGTGTGTGCTGAGCCGCAACTGATATGCAACAGCCGTCTAAGTGGGTATCTTAAAAGGAGGGAAATACTGAATTGGTGGTCATATCTTGTTAAAATCACATTTTAGCAGTTTAGAAAACCTCAAAAGAAGTACTTTCTGAATTTTGTTCTCCTAAACATCCCTTTTTTGCGTATTCTGATGATGGGGGGTTTAATTCCTGTTGAAATTTTTAGCAGATTTGAGCACTGAGAAGACGGATTGAGATGTCCTGGTCATTGGCGATCAGTTTCAGGTGTTTCCCTGCTTGTCCACGCTTGAATTTAGAGGGTTCTGCAGAAATGTGTGCACACAGTAGAACCAATCTAAGCATCAGACAGGAAAGGCTCTCACCACTTCACTCTGATCAATGACTGATGTGTACAGGGTTTGTTTACCAGTGGGACTGGATGCCCAGATTTAGAGGATCATAGTTTCAAATAAAAATAATGTTCTAAATAATGAAAGTCTGTGACTCTGCAGAGTATGCTTATTCGGTGGGAGATTGCATCTTGCCGTTTACATTTTGATGTTTCTCGTTGTCAATTTTTGGCGTGATGAACTTGAATCGCTGTCATTGACGGAGAGAAAATAGTTCAGTTATTTACTGCATATCAGGAAGACGCATCTAAAACATGCAAAACAAAGACCCTTAAGATATGCAATACTGTCATGTGGGGAAAAAATGAACCAGCCTACCGTAACATGGCCTTCTTCACAGAATCTATCTAATACTGAATATTTTCTGGTCTTATTGGGAAAAAGCTGGCACGGCAAACCCTAAAAATAAGATGCAATTTTAAGCTACACGTCTAAAATTTGCTTTATGCTAATTTTGCTTGGTTCAACTACAAAATCCTTCATTTTAATGTTTACATGCCCAGTTAGAGAAGTTACATAAAACACAGGTGTAATTGGAAAAGTGCTAAAAGCTCCACAGACAGGAGTTAAATAAAACAGTTGACAACCTGTTATGATCTGTAAATGTTTTCATTGACTATAGTTTTTTTTTAATCATCTTTATCATAGGATCTTTGATTGAGTGAGACATTTGAATAAAGATGTTTGTCATGCAAGAGGCTTAATTGTGTTTCATATTTATTGTTCTGGCATCAAACACTTGTATAAATCAGTGGTGATTTATACAGTGGTATTTAAATACTCCAAGTATTTAAATATTTGGAGTATTTAAATGTACTAGTAGTACATTTATATAAATGTACTTGGAGTGTGATGTATCACATTTTACTATCTTCTGTAAAAGTGTCGGCTCATTTGAAAATTGACAGCAATGAATCTGCAAGGGCACAGGGAGAGCCGAAGTTCATAAAAGGTTCAGGAAAAAAAAAAGTCCTGGTTGTTTTTTGTTTTTTTTTTACATTTTCTGAGTTAGAAAATGTTTTCAGTTGATGAAAAGAATATGTTGGCCAGTTTTAGCACCAAGACTTTTTCACCACAAAGTTAAGTTTGCAGATTAGACTTTGCTGAAATGTGTAAGGCCCAAAGCTGATCAAAAAGCTCACAAAGCTGAAAATGCACCAGTTAGAATTTTGGATCCCAATTCAGGTCCATAGTGTTTGTATTTTTTTTATTAATTTATTTTTTCTTCAATTTAAGAGGTACAAGAAGATATAAGCAAGACACAAATGTGTTTTTCTATCCTTACTGATTATAGTTATTAATGATGTTGTGTTAGGGGTCCATTTTTTTCAAAAACGATGGCAAAATGTTTAGAATTGACATTTAAAATTGTGTGTTTTGGCATTTTATTTTGGCAGCTAGGTCAGCTCAGCTAACAGCTGAATCGTTGGTCTCGGTGTGTTTTCCCTACTATGAAACATTTCTAAATCCAGGATGTTTCATAGCAGAGTTTGGGAGATCAAAAGGTTAGAAATAAATCAACTTTGCTGTTCTCTGTTCAGCCTTACTGTTATCAGCTGGAATCTCACTCTCTTAATGGACTGCAGATATGAATTTATGTCATAGAAAATGGTTTCCTTTAAATGATTTGCCTTTTTGTTTCCTTTTAAACACTGAAATATCAAATAGTCTTCATCCCTCAGTATGAATGTTGACAGCATTGTTCTAGTTTGCAATCTGAATTATTTCCTCAGATTAATCTTTTTATTTTGTTAGTTTGGTGTTTAAAAGAACTAAAAAAAACTTACTCTTCCACTGTGCCACTATTTTTCTTAAGATGGCATTTTTGTCTTTCTTGAAGACTATGTCATAGAAGGATCTTTTTACTAGGAGTAATTTCAGAAATTCATGTCTCCCCTTGTAGCTTTTTATTGACTTCTTGCTACCATCAAATGTAAGACGAAGCCACAAGAGCCATTTAAAGTTAATCATGCGAACAGGAATCATCATATGGTCATATCTGACCATATGATCTTTTGAAGTGGTTCTGTTGAGTTACTGGCAGGACTTTCATTCTCCTTTTTGTACATGAAACCTATTTGCTCCTGCTTCAAGACTAATGATCTAGACCAGCCCTCTACAAATGCCCACAGTGGTTAACAAACCAACAATATTCTATTGCAGCAGGATGAATGGATCTCATTGAGATAATTTGTTGTCTTCGGGTCTCCAGGACTGATTTTCCCCAACATCACATCATCCACGACCACCACCGCCGCCATCATGGAGCTGGACTTCGGGCATTTTGACGAGAGGGACAAGACGTCCCGCAACCCGCGGAGTGGAAGGATGAACGGACTGCCCAGCCCCACGCACAGCGCCCACTGCAGCTTCTACCGCACACGCACCCTGCAGGCTCTCACCAACGAGAAGAAGGCCAAGAAAGTGCGCTTCTACCGCAATGGGGACAGATACTTCAAGGGCATTGTGTACGCCGTGGCCAACGACCGGTTTCGCACCTTCGATTCTCTTCTGGCCGACCTTACGCGCTCCCTCGCTGACCACATCAATTTGCCGCAGGGGGTTCGTTTCATCTTCACCATTGACGGATCACGCAAGATCATGTCTCTGGACGAGCTGGAGGAAGGTACGTTTATTGTTTGCTTAACGCAATATGAAATTTATGTTACTTTGTCTGTTTTGGTTGTAATTTGGTACCTGAAGACTTAGCAGTATGCTGTGTTGTACCAGCAAATTAAGCTCTAATTTCAGAGGGGTTTTTATGATTTTTAGCTCATTTAATTGTGTAATGCACCGTAGTGTATGGTCTCCTTTTACTTTTTTTAAATCTCTCAAAGAAGGGCATAACCATAGAAGAAGAATGTGGGACAGGGAAGCTGGTGAGAGTTGACTGGAACAAGGATGGAGCTACATATAGGGCAGAACTGACAGAAAACCTATTAAGAGCATGAAAGACATGAGAGAGAGCTGACAAAAGCTTTGTGTGTTAGAATGGACTAGTCAAAGCAAAGTCCAGAAGAAAATCAAATTGGTGTGATCTGCTGTTCAGATATTATCTGAGTTTGAGCTATTTTGGAAAGAAAAGGGGCAAAAGAAATCCCCCAGATGTTTACTTTTTAAAAACTTAGAAAGTTATTGCCAGACAAACATTTTAGACTTATAATAATAAGTCTAAAATGTCCCCCATGGAGGGGACATTTTAGACTTACGTTACTAGTTTATACTGACATTATATGCACTGGTAGCAGGACTAAAACTGCATCCTGAGTTCACCGATTCTTGGATTAACTCTGAGATTTCAGTCAGGCTGCTAATAAATCCAAATCCAAGAGATTACAAGACAAATTGAGAGCTCATAAAGGTAAAATAGAGCAACTTTGCTGCAATGCCTTGAGCCTTTCTGTTTTCCGCTGAAAGTTCTGATCCCTTTAGTGAAGCACTGAACATGATTTGACATGTAAAATAGTTTCCTTTCTGAATAATTTTTAATATGTTCTCACTGATTCTGAAATGGCAAAGTCTTAATTCAGTGATGGCATTTTTAGTGAGTCTGAATATTTTTGAGTTGCACTTTCACTGTTGGGTTGAGCGGTGAATCTGCTGAGTGTTTGTACGAGACGATCTTTATCACTCTGCTTGTTTTCTGCGATGTATTTTTGCAATACTGACTTGCTTTTTTCTAGTGACAGATGAATGATTGGAAAGCATGTCTGTAACAGTCAGCAGCTGTTAGTTTAGGTTATTTGATATAATTAAGACTCCAAAAAGCTCTCATTCATGCCAGATCTCACATTTCAATCTCACTGAAATGTGAGATTTGATCCTGTTGAGTTTGAACAGGATCAAACTCAACAATGAGATAACTCCAGTTTTGAACATGTGATGCAGAAATCAGGCTTTTATTTACATCCTGACCAGTTACTAGCTGTATAATCTTACCTGGGGTCTATATTTGGCTCCAGAAGTATTTCACATGCACAGCAAGGGACGATGGGTCCAAAAAGATTTTGCCAACTAAAACAAGTTTTTAGTAGTTGCTGTGAATTGCAGGTGCAATTGAAATCTCAAACAAATCCTTTGTTCTGAAGTTAAAAACTTGAAAACTAAGAAGTTATTTCAGAAATGTGCTTCAACATGATGAGTATCGACTTCCAAAGTAAATGAATTCCAAGAAAGAAGCAGGAAATTGTTTGTTGTGTTGCTGCAAATCTGAATTTAGGTGAGCCAAATATGCACATGGAAAATTGATTATATTTCAAGCTGCTGAGGTATCGGGTACTGCACATTTGTTTAGATTTGGGTGGAGTCTCTTCCTATGAGGAAAGATGAAATACGAGTGGTACAGAGCAGAGTTTTCAAAGCGTAACAAAAATGGAAACTAGTAGTAAAGCTGTGGGAGAGTTTCGTACTCGTTCACCTACACAGAGGAATGCATATAAAGAAAGCTAGAGTAGGGAAATGAAGCCTACACCTGATTAAAAAAATGCCAATTATCTGAATAATCCAATTGCATTAAATATAAACCTTTACTCTTGAAATAATTAAAGGAAATCAGGAATTAAATTGTTTTGGGAATAAAACTTCCTGCTTTAAAAAATAATTCATGAACACACACAGTCTCTGCGGTATTTATTTGTAAATCCCTTAAAATAAATCCACACTTAGCAGCAACAACTGAGAATATTAGAAATATATTTAACCTTTTAACTCAACTACAACTATCCAATGGTGGAATAAAAATCTAAAAGATTTGTTTTAATGAAGCAGTCAGGCAATTTTTAATACTTCAGTAAATACTTACTTGAGTAAGTAAGTACATGAGGGGATGTACTTTTTATCTTTCCCCGTTAGAGTGGCTACAGTAATGGCCATCTGTCTCATCATGTCACATTGATACACTAAAGACGATTAATATTGAAAAGTTCCTAGAAAATGAAAGTATGAATTTAAAAAAAGTGACAAAAGTTAAGATCTTGTTTTTAAATAGTTTGCTTGGAGCTTACAGATTAAATTTATGAAAGACGACGATTTTGTATTAGTTTTTTTCTGTGCAACATTATGGAAAAGATTTTTAAAAGGCTTGTTACTAATTTTTCATTTGGGTGTTCATATATAACATTCTTACTGTGTAAAACTGCCTTTTGTTTTTACCTCAAGCATTTGGCTTTGAGGACGACTAAGGAATTAGGACTATTGCCTTACAAGTTGATGCACCAGTAGGAGTTTTGTGATGACTAATCATGAAACTCCTATTGGTGCCTCGTCATTGCTATGAAATCAAAATAGAAATCAACATAGTTAAGGACTGAAAAAGGAAACCCTCATCTACTACAAACAAAATGATTTCTTTAAAATGAAGTAGACGCAGATTTATTAAATGATAATCTCCTCCTGCTGGTCTGGATCTCTCCTGGATGGCGTATTGGCTTCTCAGGTGTCAAATAGCTGAGCAAGCCTCAATACACTAACCCAATTCTCCTTTCCCTCCACAGGGGAAAGCTATGTTTGTGCATCTGAGAACTTCTACAAGAAAGTCGATTACACAAAGAACGTTAATCCCAACTGGTCTGTGAACGTCAAGGCCTCAGCCAGCCAGAAGAACATGCAGTCCCTGGCTGCCAAGGCCGCCGGCGATCCCAGAGAGGGCAAAGACTTTGTCCGGCCGAAGCTGGTCACGGTGATGCGCAGCGGCGTGAAGCCCCGCAAAGCCGTCCGCGTCCTCCTCAACAAGAAGACCGCGCACTCCTTCGAGCAGGTGCTGACCGACATCACGGAGGCCATCAAGCTCGAAAGCGGAGTGGTCAAGAGGATCTACACGCTCGATGGCAAGCAGGTGCGTCACACCTTCAGCAGGGGCTGCTCGCTTATTCAGAAAAATAGTTTGCATCGTGCCCTTTTCCCTGCAAATCTGAACTCATTGGAAAGCGAGATTAAAGTGGGGAAACAACTGCCGCCTCCTAAGATTCAAATGTGAGAATCTGCAGAGGCGTTCATCAGACTGCATTTGTTTAGATTTCCTACGGAACGATGAGGAATAGAGCTGCTATGGTGTGGTATGTAAACAAAAGGAAATGTGTGGTCAGAACTTGGGACTGTTTACCTTTCATTCACCTGCATTCAGTCTTGCACAGACAGGTGTAAAGATTAAAGGGCTTCATAGGATGGGGCAGACTGTTTGCTCATAACCTCGGTCAATATTGACGCGGTGACTACACGAGAATGCAGAGTGGCGATGAGAGCAACCTTTGTGTGTTTTACATCCCATTGTCTGCAGTCTTTGTTCTGACTTTTGGTTTCTAGTAGTTTCCTCTCCTGTCTTGTGGTTCAGGACATCAACAGGTCTTTTGTTATAGTTTCATTTTAGGCCATCTGTCATCGAAAGTCCTGGGGTGTTCTGTCATCTTCCCACAGCAGCAGCGTACAAAAGGCCAAACCTTTCATTATTGTCTCAGCATATTGTCCCCACTGTCCCTTTATACATGTATGTGTGTGCATGGAAATGCACATGCTGATCTACTGAAAGGAAGTAAGTAGAGAGGGTCCGGGCCAACCTTTCGTAGTTAAAGGGTCTTGCATAAAGTGCTCATGCACTGTGAACTTTTTAACATTTTGTCACGTTACAGCCACAAGCTTCACTGTTTTAATGGGAGTTTAAGTAATAGATCAGCACAAAGTGTTTCATACCTCTGCTTGTGTTCAAAAGCCATTCAATTGGAAACAATATTTCACTGGTGTGTAGTTTAATAAAACCAGCCTTGGAGAACAAGCAGCATCAGGACAGAGGAACACAGCAAAAAGGTGAGGGGAAAAAGTTCTGAGAAGCTTTGAATATCCCACAGATCTGCTTAATGAATGATCACTAAATTGACAAAGCTGGTGAGAGTTGATGGGAAATCAACTAAAGAGAAAAGCCGGACAATGCTGAGGCTGCAGAAGACCTCAGGCATTCAAAGATGGGAACAGATGGTTTATATTATCAGGTTAAGCTAAATGTTCAAATGTTTCGTTTGATTAATCAGAAGCATAATGTTAAATTTTTCAAAAAAAAAAATTTTGTTCTGGTTTTTACTAAAATATGAAAAATATCGGCATGTACAGGAAGTGCACAGTTTCTGAATGTATTTATGTGTTTTGATGTGATTGAGGCTGAGATGGAAGATACACCCTTATTGGATAATAATGCTGTAGTTTCTTATGTAGCGTTTAATCTGCTGAATGTTTATTGACTTGAAGTTGCCATAAACAAAATGCGGATCAGATTTTCCCAACAGTTTTAACCAGATCCGGCTGAAGGTTGTGGAAAGTCCTTTGAGATGTTGCACTCAGGCAGGTAAAGTGGATGTGAGGGAAATTGTAAGGTTAGGTCATTTTATTTATGTTGCACATTTTTAGCAACCAGGCAATTTAAAGTGCTTTAGAAGGAAATACAAACAAAATAACAAACCAAAGGAAAGAGAAAAAGAAAACAAAAAAAACACCAAAAAAAGTATAACCCCATGTTTAAGAATAAGTAGTCTGTGATTTATCTCTGGATTCCTGTTCTGATAATGTTGCTCTAAAGTAATCAGCAGTTTCTCTAGATAAGCTAATAGGATATTTTTCTAATTCCTGAATATATAAACTAGATGTGCCTGTTATAAGTACTCCATAATTTATAAGCCAGAAATAGTCAAAAAGTTGTTCTTACTGTTTTTATGTGAACTAGGAAACACTAGCAGAATGTGTAATAAGCGTCTTTATTTCACAGTTTTACATTAAATCTTTGTTTTAGGATTAACTAGATGAATCAAATTTTCTCCAGCCTGCTTTGAATGTCTACAAATGAGCTGAGACAGAAATGAGGTGGATGTGAACATCTGCTACTCTGATGCAGCTACACGATCTTCTGCAGCTTTACTTTAGGTTAGATTACATTTTGGTTGTTATGCTGCTGTCCTTTTTCCTCCTTCCTTTTGAATTAAAGCCAGAAACACGTGTTCAGGAGGAGGGGAGGCATTGTGGAATGATAGATGGGAGGGATTTGATTTTAATGCTCTCTCCCAGGGGTGCAGTCTGGCTGGCTTGCAGTGGCTTTCTAGGAGATTCTAATTACTTCCTGTCATTTGATGGTAATTCTTGGTCATGTATTTTTGATAATGTGATGCCACATTGAATTAAGCATATTGATTATGTCATGTTATCGACGTTCGTCAGAATCGCTCCCAGTTGATGTTTCGTTTGACTTCAGGATTCGTCTTCGGCAGGTACAGAAATGAAGGAATGCCGTGCCGGTTTTCGCAGCGCCTTTTGTCTGCAGAGCCACACTGCAGCTGCTGTGTGGTGAAGGTGATATGGTGGAGAGCTCAAATTGATGCAGTGCTCACCCCTCCCTAACTCTGCGCCGATCCTCCTCTTTTTTTTCTTTTTTTTCTCCCCTTCGTTTGGTTGCTAGGAGACCACATCCCAGGCACAAAGAGAGCCCAGCTGGTGTGGACCGGTCTGTCGGATCCCACATCCTGCAGCGGGTGGGAGAGCTTCGCCATCAATGCGAGTCTTTGGCATTTTAAAGAAAGAAGAAGGAAAAACCCGTGTCATGTTTACCTACATACATCCTATCAGTAGAGGCTTGAATTTGTGATATGAGCGATGATGGAGATTATTTATCTTTTTTTTTTTTGAAGTGTCCAAGAATGCACTTACTTACATTCCTATGATGGCTACTCATCATGAATGGCGTTCCTCTTTTTCCTCAGTGTTGTGTGGACTCCGCTGACTGCCAGCTCTCCTTTCTCTGCCAGAGTTGAGGACAAAATCATTGCCATTTTCCTCTCAAATACCGGTGCTTCTTTGCTCAATCAACTCAATAGAGGGAAGGGTGGGGCCGCTAGACTCTAGGAGCAATTTGGGATCATTTTATTTTCACTGATGGGGCATAATTACTCAGGCTCTTTAAAAAAAAAAAGTGCAAAAATCTGCTCTTCCTGCAGCTAATGGCCACCTATTAAATTGCTGGGGGCCATTTTATATTCATTCCTCATCAATGAATGTATCTGGAGTGACATGAATATGTGAACAATGTGAAAGGAAGCAAAATGCTCCAATAGATTTAAACTCTAATAATTTCAAACCAGGTTTAGAAGTTGAGCTTTTTCCTAAGAAAAACAGAATTTGAGAAGCGTCATATAAACACAAACTCTGTCAGACAATAAAGGATTTACAAAATTTCAGTGTTTATTAGATTGGTGCAAAATTTTTTAGCAGCTGCAGATTCTTTCAGGGCTTTTAGTGTCTTAAATGCATCCATCAACAGACGAGAAAAGCCAGCTTTCCCCCGTTATCAGGGCTCCTGCAGTCTGCCTGCTTCTCACTGTGCTGTGGAAGCGGTTGTCATGGCAATAAGCTTCCCCGTGATGGATTCAGCTTGTGACAATGGCTGTGATACGCTGAGTGGGCTCTTTACATAGTCTTACCTGCCCTGCCCCCCTTAATCTGTCAGAAGCCTGCTACCTCCACATCTTACTCACTCGCCCACCTACGAACGAACACGGGCGATGTGGAAAGAGAGGGGTGTGGTTCCCCCCCCTCTGGAGTCATGAAGCTTCCCCACTCAGGCCTGTCCAGCAGCTTTGATTTCCTCCATGAACATCAACAAGTGAGCATGACCTGGAGCGAAGAGGAAGAGGAGGAAGCTCGATTTAATAAAGCTGAGGCCACATCAGTCAGCCAAATGGCTGCTTCCCTGGAGCTGGGGTGGGGTGGCCTGTAACCAGCATCGAGCACCAGCTGTGCACCATGACTCTGCAGATACCCCACCTCCCACCATCACCACCACCCGCATCGGTGTAAGTGGCTCATCTGTGCTCCAAATGCATCTGGAACAAACCTACTGAAATACTGTGCTGCTGCTCAGGGGTCAAGTAGAGGTCAGAGATCTGGTCCAGATTAATTTTATCAGCGTTTTCCTTCTAAAGATGCCAATCAGAATACGTTCAGATGTCCCCTACTTTGACTTTCCAGGTAATGGATTAAAAATAAAGTCTGTCTCCTTAACACTTCTTTTGTCGCTTCTTCAAACATAAGCTAGGTATGCCAAGACAGCAAACAGACAATTATTTATCACTTTTCTGCTTCACCTTAGATTGTCATTAAATCATCAGACCAAAAGAAGCATCTGTATAAAATGCTGCCTGAGCATCACAATTAGTCATTTGCTGCTTGATCTGGGTTTTATGGAGGCATGACAGGAAGGAAGCAACTCTTCAAAGTCCAAAAGAGGAAGTTGCTCTTGTTAGATGAGACCAAAATGGAGCATAGTACACTAAATCCTGAACACAACATCCGTATGGTAAAACATGGTGATGCGAATGCCTTTTCTTCATCTAACAAAGATACTGGGGTTTGAAGGTACTTGGTCCAGCCTGACAGCAACCCGACACATCCAGTCAGAGCTACAATGGAACGGTGCAGACCAGGGTTATTCAAATCCAATGTCTTCTAGGTGTGTCATTGGTCCAACACACCTGGATCAAATGGCTGAATAACTTCCTCAGTTTAGACAGGTTCTCCAGATTCCTGATAATTCCCTGATTATTCGAGTCAAGCCTGTTGAAGCAGAGGCGCATCTAAAAGTTGCAGGACACTGACCTTCGACTATTGGGAGTTGCTTTGGTATAGATCAGAGCGTAGTTGTGTGTTGGAACGACCCAGTCAAACTGATAACTTGTCATAAGGCTTGAAAATGGGTCTTTTGATACTCCGTTTAACCTGACAGAATATACACAATATATTACTTTCTAGGCATGCAAAACTGTTAGAATCTTGCCCCCAAAAGGCTGTAATTAAAGTAAAATGTTGTTTCATGGGGAATCAAAGCCTCCATTTTGTTTGTTTTTTTTTAAGTAAAAAAATAAAACAAACAAAACATTTTCTTTCCAATTCAAAATGATGTTCTACTTTGTCAGTCCATCATGTAAAATCCCTTTGCTGCAGTTTGTATGTGACATTTGAAGAACTCTAAGGAGCAGAGTGTTTATAATTTATTTGATTTATAGTCCATCCTGGTTGGTTTGAAACCAGACGAGTGTAAAATCAATTAGATAAACTCTGCTGGTTAACAATTTGCTGACTCATTGGCGCATTAGAGGGAAGTCCATCACTCAGATGTTTAATGGCTGCACTTCTGGACAGAGATCAATTGATATGGCTAGAGATGAGATGTAATCATCTCAGTATTTTGTTTTTGGTGTGCATCCTAAAAGGATTATCTGAAGTATTAATCAGCTGTTAGAAACAAAAGTGCCATTAAAGTTACTAGTTTCCACATTAGATGCCTTATTGATGCCATTTATTCATGTTCAACAAAGAAAAATGCATTTATTCTTCCTGCATGTCATTTGAAATGGCAACAAATCGGTGTTTAATTCGCTCAGGATCAGTTTCATCATCTTAACAACCTTTAGTTGAATAAAGGTTGAATAATTCAGTAATGGTAGGCAGATCGCTGCGTCTGATGGAGGGGCTGCTGGTTTTCATTGGGTCATGTGGTTCTGACAGCTGGTGAGGCTCAGATTAAGGATGGGCTCGGTGAGACGGAGGGTGGAGGGCACCCAGAGTCTGGAGAGAGCCAGGAAAAAAAAAATAAATCCCAAACCCTCGCCTTAGACAGACACAATGGTGGGGTTAACGGGTATGTTAACAATAATGTGTGCATTGTCTATGTGATCTATTGGTGGATATGGTTGACAATATTCAGTTTAAGAGAGGATGCTTCTTAAATTAGACCAACATTTTCCATTTAGTATTTCCTCTCATGTGTCGGGTTCTGGCAATTTCTCCCAATCATGTTCAAAACAGGTTTGCTCAATGCATCGTTTACTTGAAAATTATAGTTAAAAACTGCATTTCTTCAATGTTGCATGGACTTGAGTAATGTCTTCTGCTAAGTTAATTTACGGTAACACTTTATTTGAAGGGGTGTGCATAAGACTGACATGACTGTCATAAACATGACATAACGCCTGTTATGAACACGAAGGAGTCTTTACGAATGTCTGACTATTGTCATGAAGTGTCATTTGGTAAATAATGACGCTAGTAATGCAAAGTTGCATTAAAAGTCAATTAAAAATGTCATTTGCACAATGACACTTCATGACAACAGCCATAAACAGTCATAACATTCATGTTTATGACGGTCTCATGTCAGTCTTATGCACCCCTTCAAATAAAGTGTTGTCTAATTTACTCAATTAACTTTAAAAAATGTATTTTTTTCTCCTATGATTTAATGTGGGACGGTTTGCTGAAGTGATGCACCTTGTTGTAAAATGTCTTATTCATATTACAAGTGGACAAAACGTATATCAAAAACTCTAAAGATTGGAAACTGCAGCAGCCAACACGGTCTCTCTTTACAAGGAAATGTATTGGAACAGTGAAAGGGGAAAATGTTTCTTTGGAAAATTCATGACTAAAGCCAAAAATCAAACCTCTTTAACGTACGAGCTCATCTATGGTCTGACCTACAATCACAATATTTTAACCTCAACTGGAAGTATGAGGCCATCTAAAACTATAGATTTGATATTTGATTAGCATAAAACAATCACTGGTTGGATGGCTGGATGGTATCTAGTAACCTTTAATTTATGTATTTGGCTAAAACGCTGTGATATGAAAGGCTCTGTATCTTGTTCATCTGTTTTGTTTTTGGCCATGTTGGAGCGGTGTTTGTTTCAGAATCATGCAGGTAATTTGTAAACCTGTTGGCATTGCAGTTGATATCAGAGGTTCCTTTCTGCAATGTTTCGAACATTGAGCTCAAATTCATTTTGAAGCTGCAATTACAATTTGGAAAGTTGGTTTATGAGCAACCCTGATTTAAAAAAAAAAAAAAAAAAAAGTGCTGGTGTTGAAATGAAAATTATTTGTACAAAAAGTTTCTACAAACTTTATTTCTTTCAAATTTCCAGCTAAGACATCTGAACGTCAGTTCCTGGGTTTTGGTTCCAACGTATGAACGTAATTCAAAGTGGGATGTTTGTGCTGAAGATTAAACGGATTGGTGAACAACTTAAACTCTTTATGTTGGTCTGTTCCAGAATCCTGAGTTTGAGTGGAGATTTAGTTAATGAAGACGGTGCATGTTTGGATTAGATCTTGATCCTTTTAATCAGCTCTATTGTTAAACCTATTAAAACGAACTGCTGTCTGCCCTCCGTCCCGTTTCCTTCTCCTCTTCTTCACCCCTGGGAGAGGAGGAGCTCTTCTTCATGCCTCCATTTTAGGACGACCAGGTGTTTCTGTTGCCACACGATGCTAACCCCGTTGCTGGTAACCTGTATCTAATCTCCTTACACTGAAATCACTGGATAACACTAATGTGTTGCCTGTGATTTGGGATTGGCAGAAAACCCAATTAACGTTTGATCCCTGGAGTCAAAGCAGCGTCTCGGTCTCCCAGCGTGGATCTGTATCCGGGGAGTTTTGCGGGGGTGTGGAGGTTTTGTACAGCTGTTCATGCCACGCCAACAAGTCACCACCGCCACCACACACTTTTAGCTTGTCTAGCAGGACTGAGATTCAACATGGCAGCTGGTGGGGTGGAGTGCTCTCAAATTATCTGTTGCTCATAGTTTAGATCCGCATCACAAAGGGAAACCGCGACGCATCTCGACTGGGCCTGGCATCCACTCAAACATGTAGCCGTTTCTCTCAGTGTTCCAGCAGAGTGAATCAGTTACATTATCACCGCTCAATATGTCTTTATCTCATAAGTCAGTATTTCAACAGGTATTGAATATCGACAGAGATGCTCCACTAAGAATAAAGCAGCTTTTTGATCGAATGGCCCTAACAGGCATGTCAGGCTGTATAATGGAGAGTGAAGGAGAAGGTGTGGTCCACTGACATCTGTCCACTAAGGAGGCCATATTGTTTCAGCAGCTGCTGATTGAATAGACCCAGGGGAAGGAAGCAAAGGCATTTAAACATTATAGAAAAGGTGTAGCCTTATCAGCTTTGTTTGCTTTTTGTGTGTGTTTTGTGTGTGTTCATGTTTTGTTACATGAACCGAGTGTGGCTAACGGCATGTTCTCTAGCTGAGTGAAATACAATGCAGACTTGAGGAGAACTGAAGCTTCTGCTCACAGGTTTTTACTTGAATATTTTCACATGGATGGACACTTTTTTTGTACTTTTACAATTTAAATTTATTGCAACATAATTGAATCCCACAATAGAAAAATATATATTTTTCATAAAAACAAGATTTGTGATTAAATGTTCTTAGATAAATGCAAACAAGCATTTGGGATTAATTATCCCAAATTTTATGATTGCTAATTTATTGTACATGTTGATGGTGGACATATAAATGTAAATATTTTATGAATACTACTGTTAAGGCTCTTCTGATCACGTTTTCAGCATCATCCAGAGAATAAGGCAAGTTCTCAATCTCTGTTATCAGCAATCATCTCAAAATGTCAATTCCAATTCATTTTAACAGAGGAATGGGCTCAAATTTGCATGTTTTGACCAAACGTAGTTTTGCTCCATGAAGTTAATTGTTTTCTATCAAAATCTTTTCCAAACTGTATTTCCAGAAAGGAATTTTTCCAAATGTTTTACAAAGTTTTTTGCTTTTTTTTTTTTCCTCACTCAAGGCAAAGTTTCACAGTCCACGTTTATGAACCTCGAGTTTAGCAGGATATTCTGTTTGAAAATGTTTGCAAATTTAAATATAATACTGAACATATACTGTTAAAAGTTGATGAAGGAATGTCTTTAACTCTATTAAACAATTATACAGTAAATATGAATATTTGAGTTGACTCGAAGCAGTTCTCAGTGTCTGGAGCTCATTTAGCCAGATGGATGCAGTCATCTGCTGTACTTAGTGATTATTGCTGATTGTTTTAAAAGGCAGTATGGATGTTGACTTAAAATATATCCAATAAAAACTCAGATTTTTGGGATTATCATTATGGTATTGTGGGAAATTGACATGTTTTGTGGTGTACCTTTAGGTTTGTCAATTTTTTTTTTTTTTTTTTTTTCTTTTTTCGTTTTGCTTGATAAGATGCATATCTAATGTCTGATCCTGTATCTTGTTCCTAAAATCAATCAGCTTGAGTTATCCAAAGCTTTCATGAGCCACGTTTCTATCAGCATTTTTTTTAACGCAAATTTTGAAGTGTTGCATTAGAAAGGTTGACGGAAATGGCAAAATTCAAAATGACCTAAGAAAAAGCAACAAAAGGTTTTTAACACTCGTAGTGGTTTTTGGCTTTTCTGAAGGAATTAATGCAGTAAAGGGGAGATGGAAACACATTTGCTGAATAAATTTGATGTAGGGAACGCTTTCATCCATTGACTGTTCTGTTCTAGAGGCACAAAACTTGGACAAATTTATAAGTCTGAACTTTTCAACCCATAGGGGACGACTCTCCATCTTTTTGACATGCGTGATCTGTACTAGTTGCAACCTTTACATCTTGTTTATCAAAGCTATTTGTAGCATCAGCGTCTTATGAAATTACTCCCACTCCATCTACTGGTTTCTAACCAGTAGATGGAGACACGCCTAATTTGCATTTAGTTTCTTCATTTCTTGTTTCTCAACTGTCATTTCCTCCCTTCAAAGGTTACCTGCCTTCAAGACTTCTTTGGTGATGATGATGTCTTCATTGCATGTGGACCAGAGAAATTTCGTTACGCACAGGACGACTTCTCACTGGATGAGAACGGTGAGCCTTAGTCCAAAAGGGATGTCTTTTATGATATAAAGGTCTTTTATGATATAAAGGTCTTTATTACCAAAGTTATTCACTTGTCTGCCATAACACGTCACATAATCCATAAAGTTTAATATTAATTCACTCTTTGAGGCTGAAAAAATCTCCAACTCTTCAAGGAATGTTCCCCACAAGGTTTGAGTATGCTAACGGAAATTTTTTATTATTCTTGATAACATGTCCCATAAGGTAATGCAATAAACTACATTATTGTTTTAAGACTTTTTTTAAGTAATAATAATGGTAACGGAATAGTAAAGCAAGAACACATTCTCAAACATCAATAAACTTTAAATTCAAATGGACATTTAACCCTGGAACTGAAAGACATTTTAAATATCCCAAATAATTAAATAAAACAGCAGAAATAACAAAATGTCTCTGTGAACAAAATTGTCCTGCAAAAAAAAACAGGCTAGTTGAGACCAAAGCACCAGACTGAAGACTTTTGTCATCCAGTTTTTGGTAAGAGAAAACAATAAATCATACAAATGGAAAGATTGAGTTTCTTATTTTTTAATGCAATTAATTGATCTCTTATTGCGTCAGGGCTAATCACATCACATCACCATGTCTGAATTTGGTGAACTCCTATTAGCAAATCATTTTCTGCCCATCTACGGCTTGGATGTATAATCTGAATTCAATCATTTCGGTGATTGAATACTTTTGGCAGGATAGTCCAGGCTCAGATAGTTGCATCAATCTTTTTTTCTCCCAATAGAAATAAATTCGTCGTTGGTATGAACTAAACAACAATCGTTGCAGTAAATTGAGTTGGGGAAGATGTCAAACATGCTCAGAAGTATATTGGTCAGCTCTTGGAGGTTTACAGGCTAATGCTTTGGTCAGCATGGATGCTAATATTCAAATGAGCAAAAAAATGAGGGATACTGACAGAGGCAGTGAAAGATGGAGCTGAAGCAGAGCTTTATCAGCAGCGAGCAGCTCAGAGGGAAGCGGGCAGAAGTCAGAGAGCCATTAATTTGTCCAGTGACGGGTTTAGGCCAGCTGATCTGTTGGTGCTGATACTGCTGTGAAGTCGAGGAGAAGCAAAGGTAAAGCCAATCATCTTGCTGAGTGTCTCTCCTCCCTGCAGACCTGAAAGACCTATTTTTAAAGTCCCTGTTCTACATAAACTCCTCTCCTGGAAACATGCGGTCTTTTCATCCGAACACAGCAGTGCCGCAGAGCTGACTTCTTAATATGTTTTCCTCCATCCCTTCGCTTTGCCATGGAGATTCCAGTAATGATCTGTGTCCTTAATGTTCTACAAACTCCCCCGTGGACCCGAGCTAAATTGTTTCATTTAGTCTCTAACCTTAGGCCAATGCTGCAGAAAATGAATGATGGTCTGGAGCATGCCGACATCACCAAGTCGGCCTCAGAGGAGCCAGGCGGGCGGGGGGGTTGTCTGCTGTGTATCACATGGACATTAAGTCTGCAGACATCACAAATCTTCCACACAAAGACAAATGAAAATGCTTACATTCTCTGTAATAAAGGAGTCTAGGTTCTTGTCTGAGGAAAACCTGGAATCATAGAGGTTTGATTATTTGTTTTAATGTCAAATATAAACCTACATTTCACATTTAGTGGGGTAGAGCAGAAAGTATTTGCACCCCATTCACGTTTTCATTTTTGTACATCACAAACTAATTGAATGTCGATTCTTACAAAAGAAAATCCATGGAGATTAGCTCAAGCGAAAACAAGTTTCCTTTTTTCTTTTTGGTAAATCGAAATATGCAACAATAATTGGCAGATATGTGTCCGGTTTTTTGGTCAGAATTAAGCTCACCGTGCTTTAGATGTTTTTTTTTTTTTTTTTTTTTTTTACATTTTGATCAGTTTACCTGTGAAACACTCAGTTGATTGCATGTAATTTAGAATGAAACAAAATACTTTGTATTCGTGTAGAAACCAATGAAATTAAATGAATTGTCTCTAGACTGCACAAATATTGAAGGATGCAAAACAAATTTGTCAGAATGAAATGTTCCAAAATGCACTGTGGTCTCCAATAGTGGGGAAAGGAGGAAGTTTGATGTCTGGAAACTTGACAACAATCCGAGTAATAAAAGGCCTTCAATGTTCTGAGCTAAAAAAAACTAAAATTCTCTGCTCTGAAAAAGATCCAGCCGTTTTCTTCACTATTCATACACAACACAATCCAAACATACAAATGCATTGTGTAAAAGAAACATTAAAAATTAAAATGCAAACATAATTTCAAATTTAATTTTCTTCAACTCTAATCTTCATGATCCGTGATCAGGTTATCGACACCTTAGTCTTTGCTGCTTTTAACAAAAATGTTTAGAACCATCAGTTTTTGCATATTTCAGATTTTTATGTAGTTTTTGGTGAGTTGAGCAGAAGCTGAATCCTACCTCCACTTGTTCAGTTCTGGTCCAGTGATCTGAGAGGTCAAGGTTCAAACTTAATCAACTCCAATATATTTTGGTACAAGACCATTTATTGGACCAATATCAGAAATTTAAATTCAAAATAGTTTTCCAACATACCTTTCATAATGGAGTGAACAGTAAAACCAAAATATAACTTTGTGACCTTAACGCCAAACACCGTCATTACTGTGAAGCATAGTGGTGGCAGTGCCATGCTGTGGGGATGTTTGTCTGTGACAAGATTTAAAATCTGAGTAATTTTGTCAACACAAAGTGTAAAAAGTGATGCGGTGTGAATAATTTCTGGTGGAACTGTTTATGCAGCTGCAGCATTCACAGAACCAGGAATGTGATCTGACTCTGGGCTATTTTGGGAGACAGACTGCCAGTCTGAAGTACTGTCAAAGGAGCTCTGGTGACACACTTGCCAAACAATAGCGCACCAGTTTTTACGTCTGCATCCAGCAGCGTGTGAAGGTGAAGAGAAAGAAGACGGATATGGTGCGATCCCAGGAGATGGAGGGAGGACGGAAAGTATAATTAGCATCAAAGGCAGAGGAGGGGGAGGAAAGGAGGAGAAGAGAGAGACTGACAGTATAAACAGAATGGAAGATGCTCTGAGGGAGGAGCAGTGATGTCTGCAGCCTGTCTGCTCTGATTATTACACTGACCCAGAATACCAAAATGTAAAAAAAAAAAAATCCTGGAATGTAGTCTGTTTTTATATATCTGAGGGACGACGCTATAATCCGACACCCTGATCAATCTTCAAGCTCGGTCATTCAGTTTGGATTAAAGAGTTTTAATTTTCCTTTTCATCTGTCCCGCAGAATGCCGGCTGATGAAGGGAGCCAAGGCCCAGCGCGGTTCGGTTAAGAGTCCCGGTCCGATCAAGCGCTGCAAATCTCCTGCTGACTCCAGTGAGTAATCGGCACCCGACGACGACGTCGCCTTGTCTGACTGCGCCCCGTAATGAGCGCAGTCGAAGATCAGCAGAAAAACAATAAGGCAGCATGCGGTGTTGTAAATGAACTAACATAACATGTGACAGCAGAGGGATTTAACTGACCTTTGACCTTATTCCAAGAGGCTTGGTGAGCATATCAGATCAATAATGTATGAGGAAATGGTGGCTTGCATCCAATGAGCAAATATCTGAGATGATTGGGTTTTAATGCATTTGTTGTGCTTGAAGATAAGTCTTCCTTTATCTGCAGGAAGGGAATCAGGCTCGACTGGATCAAAAAATCTGCTCCTTTATCTTAGATCGCAGGACTGGATTTAACAAAAAAAAGCCCAGTTTAAATCCAGCCTTTTCTTATAAGTAACAATCTAGGATTTAGTATAATTGTATTTAACATGCTCCTATTGACTAAGAGGGAAAAAAGCATGAATAAATCAAGAAAAGTAAACAAAGACAACATGAACAGCTGTCAGCTGTTTGTTAGACAGACAGGTTAATATTTAATAGTGTCCACTGAAACCCCGGGCGACTAGCTTATTAATTGTTTATTAGCATTTATTGTGAAAAAGGGTCTTGATAAAACAGGATTGTGCATCTGTCTGAAGATATCAACATCTCTTCTCATCTCTATAAATAAAGTATAGCAGTGGTCAGAACTAAACGTATGCTTCAGTGACTCAAAATTTACCTTATTTATATATACTTTTTTCCCAACTAACAACTTGGCACAGAATTTTTCTTTTTTTTTTTGGGAATGACTTTAAGAAAGTTGAAGGAATATTTTTGCTAAATGATCAGAAACTGTCTTGAAAACTGGAGGAGCTCATTTTAATTGGTTGTTTTTTTTGTTTGTTTTTGTCTCAGACTCGGATTGACTCCTTTACCCATTCTTAAACCAGTTTCATAATTAGCTACACAGTCCTGTTGGGAGACCAATCCCTGTCCTAGAGCCAACAACATTTGGTTCAAAGTTATGGATTTGAAGGTTGTCATCCTTTTTCATCCCACCCATTTTATGGAACATATTGACCCTCAATATCTGACCACTCCAAAGATTCACCTGGTCATTCTCTGTTTTTAATGACTGTATAACCTTCACATAGTGTAATTTGTGTAGATTTGGACAGCTTCAAATCTCAGCGGACTGTGAAGGTAGATCAGCTTTAGCCTCAGAAAAATGATCCCAAAGGCAGATCAAACTGGTTTTGCAACACGTTTTAAGTCTATCATTAGTGATTTGTCATAGAATTTCTGACCTCAACGAATTAAAATGTATGTACATTTAGAAATGTATGGCTGTGAAACCTCTCTATTTAAAAGTTCTGTGAACCTTACAAATACTAAAATGTAAAGTCAAACTTTATTTGCCTTTGTGGAGAAAACATTACTGTGTCTCCTCTGCAGGCGACTGTCTGGTCTGTCTCTCTCTTGGCTTTTTGTCCCATCGCTGTGGGAGAGCTGCCCATCTCTGGCAAACTAATTTTTAGGTTTTCTGAGGTAGTAAGGCTTTTGGAGCGAGTTTAACTTTTTACTTACTTACTCTCCATGTAGCTGAGCGTTTAAATGAAGCCAACAGGGGGGAGAAAAGAGGAGCTTTATCCACTGTTTGTTTTCAACTCCGTGGCTCAGACTCAAGCTGGCCATCTGCTTCGGTCTTTTCATCTCTTATAGACAAAACTCTTTTAAGGCACTTACAACACACAGCTACATCACCTCACACCACTCTCAGATCTAAACAGAGGTTCCTAGCAACGATTCAGGACACAGACTGCGAGAATAAAATGTCGCCAAATTAAAGCGGAGGACTCATCAGGCTCCCGGCGGGCCTTTAGACGAGAGCCAGGGGAGCCTATCGTTCAGTGCTGACTTTTATGGAGAGCAAGAAAAAAAGCGGTTTGGATTGGTCTTGCACGCTATCTAATCCACACGACTCTCTTTTTTTCCCTCCCTGTCTTTTCTTTCTGTCTACTCCGTCGGATCCCTCAGCCAACGGGACCGGCTCCAGCAGCCAAATCTCCACCCCGATATCCAAGCATTCCCCCACCTCCACCCCCACCAGTCCGGGCCTGAACAACAAGCAGAAGGTAACAAAACCTATCCAGTATTCACATTTTATTCAGATTTTATATGAAAGACCAACACAAAGTAGTGCATTTATGTGAAGACGGAGGGAAATTACACGTCTTTAATGATGAAATGACATTTAAGTTTGTGATTTCTGACAAAATGTGAGACTTTTTTCTTTTTAAAGAAGCTCTATCTTTTTATTTACTGACGCCAAGCTCACAGGTAACCACACTGCACTCTGCTTCCAGGATCTCTACCTGCCCTTATCTCTGGAAGATGAGGACTCTCTGGGCGAATCGATGTAACTTCCTGAAGCCAGCCTTCATTTTGGCCTGAAACACAGAAGTTTTATACGTCTGCTGCTTTCCACCTTCACTCACAGTGCCACCAGTCGAAGAGAACCGCTCTTTGTCTCTCTCTCTCTCTCTTTAGGGCCTTTGACACCATTTGCTGCTTGAGAATAACAAACGGTTGTTAAACTCAGTCTCGTCGGCTCACTAATGTTCAGACACGATAACCACTTGTTCACCGTTTATGGATTTTCATCAAAATAAGTTATTTTAAACATGTCACCAAGCGGCACACTTTTAATTTCCACTCAAGCAGCAAATGGGGGAATTTTCAGCCACACGTTGAACAACTTTTTTTATCCACTTTACATTTTTGTGACTGTCCTCCTGTCCCTCTGTCCAACCGTTGAAGGTGTGAATGTTACTGGTTCCTTGTCTGAGGAGGAGGGTCTGTTAATGAGGGTCTTCCTAAACCTGCTGTAAATACTGTGTACAGCCATCCGTCCACCATAACCTCTCTGCTCAGTGTCTGTTGCTGTGCTTCCATTTTGTCACTACGATGTTCAACCTTCACTCAACATGTAACAGGGTCACGGGGTCAAAGTAGACGAAAGAAATCAAGTGGTGATGGTTTGGGTTGTTGGGATGTAGCCGCTGGTTTTAAAAGGGTTATCCGTCAGAAATGCTTTAAAGTAAATAAAGTATAATTTCAGAAAACTGTAAGCACTGAGGCTTCATACAGTGTGCAATAGAAATTTAATGGCATTAATTTTGCCCAGCCGGACCGAACGGGACGATGTAAAGGCATCGTCTCCTATATCTCTTAATGTTCATGTTTCATCTACTTTGACCTTTAGACAGTAGGCTATAAGTGGTTCGTACCCTCCGTGTTTTTCACAAGATGCAGTGCATGGTATTGAATGAAACTTTTAAGTTAAAAAGCTGATTTTTTTTTGTTTTGTTTTTCTTTTTGAAGGACCTAATGGTACATAAAAACAACCAAAGCAAAATCAAGTAGGCCCAGAACGCAGCTTTTATATCCTGAGCTGATTAATTCCCCTTTAAGCCACTTTATCACCTTCTTTTTCGTTCAACCGCAACTTGTGGTGATTATTAACAATAAATGGTGTCTGGGAAAAATATCAATAACACTTAATTTTTCACTTTTTGTCATGTTGCAGCCACAAACTTGAATAATAAATCTTTTAGAACCAATGACAGGTTTTCTGCCCTCTCCTTAGTCCGTCTATCCCCACACCCTGATGCTGCCGCTACCATGTTTGATGGTGGTGGTGCCTTCACAGACCAGCTGGGTTAAAACAGATTAAATTGCTCACGGTTGGACTCTAGTTTACTAATTAGATCACTCTTGGAAGCAACTGGTTGCACTGTTTATTTAGTAGCATCACTGTAACGGTTTCTGAATACACGTTCACGCCGCACTTTTAAGATTTTAATTTGTAAAAATGTTAAATATCAGCTTGAAAATTGCGGTTTATAGTTTACTTTTGCTTCACAAATATGCGGTGCCACGTTGTCTTGGCCCAACAGAAACAAAAATTTGGTTTTGTGGTTGCTGCGTGTCAGAATGCAGGAAGGTTTAAGCATCAGAACCGCTTTTGACCGGCACCAAAACCGGTGGGGGGAAAAAAATCTCAAAGCCAAAGTGTTGTTTTGACCAAGAATAAGCAAAACGGGAGGAAATGTAAAGTTTTGAGCACACATGGAGCTGATGCATGTCTCATTGAAATAATAAATCATCTTCATCTAAGGCAGGTAGTTGCATTACGGCGCTAAAGCAGTAGTGGGATTTCTCCTCTTTTTGCATGGCTCAGCATAGTTCAGGGATCATGGGAGGGTGGTGAAAATATGCTTGTCTAAATTTCATGTGTGGGTTTAAAAGTTTTATAAAGCTTATTAATTTTATTAAAGGTACCTGTGTAGGATTCCTCATTTCCTTAGTTTAAACTTGCTCTGAACGAGTTTTTCCACGCTTCTGTGTGCAATTTTGTATCTCCATATTCCTATTTCTGTCATTGCGACTTCTTACGGCGCGCCCACTAAAAGGTGGAGGTGTGAGTTTTACTCAGCAGGGAATCAAGCCTGAGACGTCTCTGAATCGAATGACCGAAGCACAAAAGCAGGGAGCAACTAATTCATTTACCACGACAGATGTTTGCCGGCCGGCCTCTCAAAACGCTTAACCACCGATTCTCAATAGACATAAAATGCTGCACATGTAGCATCTTTTCGATTAAGTACTATGCATTTGGATTCAACAGTTTCTGACGTTATTCTCTTTGGTAGAAATTGCCTTTTTATTAAAATAAGAAGTGTGATTAGAAAGGAGCCTAAAGTGAGCTTTTTTATTTTTAATGTTTTTTCCATTGTGATGAATCGTCTGTCTGGAAGTCCTGTCTTTAGATGTGACGCTGCGTCCGCCTGCTTGATGATCTTTGGTCAATGTTTTTCTCGTCGGCCTCAACGCTGAACACAAGCCATCACAATCTGGTGCTGTGAACTCCACCTTTCTCTAGCAGGGAGCGCTGTTACGCCAGCACAACAGCTAAAATCAGCAGCAGGGGACGCTTCCCTTTGACTCCTATTTTATACCGATAAAAGGGAAAAAAAAAAAAATAAATAAAATAATTTCCTGTTGCTTCTGTTAAACCTCACACGCTAATGTTCTAGTTTCCTTACAACTTTTTACATCTCAACATATGTAAGCAGAAAATGTTTCTTGAATGAAGTGGCTGCCACCATTGAAGATGACTGGTGTGATTTATCACCATCAGTGGTGCCTTTTTTTTTTTTTCTAGATAAACGTCTTTTGATAAAAACAATAAATGGAACGTAAAAAGGCTTAGCAGCTATTTGTAATACATTTTTTAAATGTCTTAAACGAAGAGGCCTCCTATCACACTTTGTTTTGTAGAGATACAGGACGCGTTGCCATGGTGTAAATACACTTCCTTCCTCTTCTTTCATAATGTATGCCTTTTGGATCAAATTTCTTTATTTCTCTCTCTAAAATTTACACTGTTGTTTTTAGTGGTATTTTGCAATGTTACCGTGGCTTGTTTCAGTGCTTCATTCAGTGTATTAACTGGTATCCTTTTGCAAATAAAACATTGGTATTTCATGTTGTGTTTTCTGTTGTTTACCCTATACGCATCTTTTGATTCCATTTTATTAATTAAAATGCTTGAAGTGAATCTGAAGTGGGCAATGAATGGATGATTTACACTCAGTCTTGGTGTCTAATTGTGTAAATGTTGAGTCTGAATATTTGATTTTAAAGTAAATGCTGGTAAGAAATGAGGCTCAAATGTTAAGTACTGCATCTAAAAGGAAAAATATTTAAAGGTTGTTTTTAAAGTAATTGTTTAGTGGTTAAATGTGATAAATATTGAAATCAAAAAATGCAAACTTATTTAAAAACAATAATATATGCTAGTGGTCAAATCATGGTGCAAATGTTTTATATGGCTAACTATTTAAAAAAAAAAAAAATTTCCTCCACACAAACTTTCAGTGGGAAGTCTCTATAACATGTTTAGCTTTAAATCTGTAGTTATATCACTTTGTCAGATGTGGCAGCAGTGTGAGTCGCCCCCTACTGGCTATTTCACAAAAGTTCGGTTTAGGCGCAACAGCCTGAAAAGACTGAAACTTCTGTGCTATGGCAACATAACCTGCACGTTTAGTTGTGTTCAGTTTAAAGCACTGCGTTACAAAATTTGCTTCCAACGCTTATCAATAAAAAATTTGCAGAAGACCTGGCGAGGTCAATTAAAAGCAAAGCGTTAGCTTGGTTGCTCTGTATTAAGCTCCATTGTGATAATGAAGATGACAAACGGCACCAAATACAATTCTTCCTTCACCGTGTGACTTTATTTAGTTTTTTTCCTTCATGTAATCTGAGTTTAACCTGTCCGTCCTGGCGGAATTCAGCCATTTGTGCTTCATTGGCCCCCTCTTGTGGCCAACTGCTGAAGTGGCATCTATTTAGGAGAGGGTGGAGCTCACCTTCACTTGGAAAAACATCGTATTTGCATTGTCAACTAGTAAATTACAAATCCAGTTGTTTCAGCACTTCCACGAACTTATTAAATATATATAATGATCATTATTCTTAGAAGCAGCTCCAGTGAAAAGTGGGAGTCTCCCAGGTTGCTCTATATTTACCTCCAGCTCTTCCCACATTCACAATCTTTTGAATTTAGGTCAGAAGTTCAGTTTTGTTCTCATCTGATCAGATGTTCTCCCTACAAAATCTAAATGAGACCGCTTATGACTTTTTTAAAAAAATGTCTTTCTTTTGTCCTATTGAATGAGTCTCAAACCCATGCAGCTCCTCCAGAGTTATTCTTTTCTTTCTACTCCAAAACAGAAAAAAAACTGTAAACTAAGTTGTAGCTTTAGATTTCAGGGGTATGGACACTTTCTGGTCCACTATAACACATGTTGACCAGAACGGGATTTCTCTGGTTGCCTCATCGTTGCTGAGTGTGACTAGCAGCCTGTTGAGCTGGAAAACTGTTTTGTTCTTGAGAACCTCCTCGTTTTCCCTGAAATGCATCCTCAGAGTACACTGCCGCCTTTGTTCAGGTCATCTGGTAAATTGTTTTCTCCTGAGGTGTAATCAGCGCTTCCAGCATTCTATCACAGGAAATACATTCATCACATCATGCATCGTGAATGCTTTCTTCCTGTCTACACATACGATGTCCTCTCTAAATTCTGCTCGTGACAAAACTCTTCACTCGTATCTTCAACAGTTTATCTCCTGAATAATCCCCTCATCATTGTTGGCCCTTTAAAAAAGAAAAAGTAGTCAGCCTCTTAGAAGCTGGAATTAGCCTGAGCAGATCAGATGAGGGAGAGGGAGTCACAGTGGCTCTGTGTTCCCTAACAGAGAAGCACAGATCACTGGGCGCCTGCCAGTTTGTTTCATTCCCACAGCTCACAGCTTATTAGCTCTGTTTATTCAACGGTGCAGACCACTGGTGCAAAAAATTTTCAAAAACTGATTTAACACAGACAGGACAGCACATAAAACCCATTTGTGAGACTAACGTTATTACCATAAGCTTGAGTTTTGTGTGTTTTTAAACACGCTGAGCAGGTTTCTACTGGTTTTTACCTTCAGGGGACGTGAGGGTGCTTAGTTTCGGTCGCCCCTTCCTTAAATACTTTCAGAGATCCAATCAACCGTTTTCCAAAAGTGACACACTCTCTTATGCAGCGATATAGACGTCAGGCCAGTTTTCTGACCCTGTTCTTGGGAACTCCTCACAGCAGCAGAGTAGGAAATCTCATTTCATTCAGAGCAAAGTGTGGTAGACATCTGTTTTGTGTTGTGGCTCCTGAAGCTGAAGCGTGGACTCACTTGTAAACACTGTGCCTGGAGTTTGAGGGAAGATCGAAAGAATCTGGGGTCATCTTCACAAGAATAAGACTTTCCGGTTGGTAAGTGTTGCTTTTCAAATGTTTCTGTTCTTCATGTGCAACTTTTAAAAACATGTTGCATAACTTTGGCTTAAAAAAACTGACCATAAAGAGCAGCGTTTGCCGTTTTCTGAACTTCAGTTTGATCTTTGAGTACATTTTACTTTTTGTTTCTCTGGCTAAACCTACAGTTTTTCCTGATTTTCATGTCGGTTCACTTACATACCGGAAACTCTGGGAAGTGTAGGTGGCGTCACCTGTAACAACCAGATGAAAACAAACTTAATTTCCTGAGACTCATTTTCAACATTTTCTTTAGTATTCCAATAAAGAAAATTTAAATCATGCCATTAAAAAAAAAGTGAGTAGAAACTCTCAGACAATACTGACTGATCACTCATTAAGCCGTCTCACCGTTCAGGTCAGCGGTAAGTGCAAAACAGTCAAACATACAATAGAAAACAGAACTGGGGTGGGGCAATGAGAAGTGAGGAAATAGGTCAATGGTGTGTGGGAGGGCGAGTCAGAGACAGGTACGTACTCGACCGGGAAACTTCCTTATTCTGGAGCTGCGGATATCACAAAGGTACTTTCACTGGATATCCTCTCGTTTCTACCCTTGTATTTAGTTACAGAAATGTTCAACCTTGTAGTTTGATTTGTAATTTCAAATTGTCTTTTTCAAAAGTTCTTTATCCATTTTGTACTTCACTGGGTTTTCTACATATTTGGTGTTTATTGCTTCCTGTTGAATGTGTGCTGTTGTGTGATTCTTGACCATGACTGAAATATCAAGATTCTTATCTAAATAATTACCCTGGCCAGTACTGTGTAAACGGAGCACCGCGGGGTCAGTGTAGCGGGAAAACAAGTTTAAGAGTTCCTCCTTAAAGAATCAAGCTACGTCTCTCATCACGACTCCCGTCACTTTAGTTTTTCTCTTCAACAAAGTTTAAAACGGTGCTTTTCTGCTAGAGTCTCAATAAAAAGGTCTATGACCTGTGAGAAGTTTACATGACTCTCATATTCATTTTAATGATGCATTTTAAATGTTATCACCAGGTTGGATTGATGAGGCAACATAGGACATAAAATAGCTGGATGCACAACCTTGAATACATCGCATCTCCGCCCCCTCCTCAAATACTGTAACTATAATACAAAAAGGCTCAAATGTAAACATGTCATCCACAAATATTTGAATCACGTGAAGCTCTTGCCTTTTATCAGCCACCAAGAAGCTTCTGGAATCATTTTCACCGGATATTCAATCACTCCTATCATAAATACTGGAGTAAATTTAAAATTGTTTGGGTTCCTTCCATCATTCCTCTTGATCACACAGCTATTTTTAAATAACCTGCAATCATTAAATCTTAATATTAGCCAGGTAATTTCTGACAGGCATTTAGAGCCATTATCCTGCTGCTTCGTCCATCCAGCTATTCATTTCGAGGCACTGCTTTTTCTTTCTTACTCTATCCACGTTGTGCATCCTTTGGCAATAAGGTTGGCTCCACTATCTTTGTGTTCTTAGATCTAGAAGCCTTTCTTTTACTGCTCCAAAAGTGTTTTTTGAAACAGAGGTAAAATTACTCACATGAACATTGAAACGCTTTTAACGTGAAGTAAAACCACAGAGTCTAATTTGAGCCTTTTAAAGTGCATTTTTACTTTTTCAGATTCCAGATTTGTAAAATGCTACTTAGTCGAAAAAGATCTTTGATGTAGTCCTCTGTCCTGAGCCAATATGTGGCAACAAACTACCCAAAATGTAGATTTTTAAATCCCAGTGAGCGTAAAGGTTACTATTTTGGTTTAGCAACTTTTATTTCTCAAACAACAGTGATTCAAAGCTCATGTCAAGTCTGTGTCTCAAGAGTTTGCAAATTCATGATAAGACATTTTATTATTAGATTATGGTTGCATTTTTTTTTAAGTCTTAAAATATTTGTACTTCAAACATGAACTGAATAATTATGCTTTGAGTAGATATAAATAGTCCTGAATTATCAAAAAGTGTCAAAGCTATAGACACATAGATTTAAGTTTGTTTTTGTATTATCTGTCACTCTGACTCAGCTATGCTAGGTGCTGGGGGTTTTTTTGGAGCAAAACTTTAATGTTTTGATCAAATTTCTTCTATGCAACACATTCGGTTTCTTCCAAAGCACTTGGAAAGAGCACAGTCCCGATTTAAAAACATGTATCGGAAGACATTTATATTCTAGAGCTAGTAAAGATGAATGTGTCAAATATTTTCCAATATCATAAACAACATTTTTCATCTGTCCAGACAAACTCAACGAGTCCACCGAGACTCACTCAGGGTCATGGGTCAGTCTGAAGCAGTACAGCAATCCCACCAAGACTAAATAATTTCTGATTCCTCCCATATGAAGACCAGAATCCTCTGCTGTCTCTCATCTGCAGCTGTGAGGCCTCAGCATCTCCACCATGCCAGTCGCTTACAAGAACCAGCACTATGCAGAGCTGAAGAAGCAGCACAACCAGAAAGGGACGCTGTTTGAAGATCCAGAGTTCCCAGCCACCAATTCATCACTTTATTACAACAAACCCCCTCCTGGAGTTGTGCAGTGGAAACGACCCGCGGTGAGTTTATTCCACGCCAGGAATGTTAGAAGTGTTTTATGTCTCCATAAATCATCTTCTTTTCCTTGTATTAATGTCCTCGATTGTCTCTGAACTGTCCTGAATCCAGACTCTTAATTTGAACAAATGAATAGTGTTTTATGGCTCATAAATGTCTACCTCATATGAATGTTTCCACTTTATTGTTTGCCAGTTGCTTTTAAGATTTATTTTAAAATCTGTGCTTAACTATGAACACTGCATCTTCAAACCATGCATGTAATTTCAAAGAAGAAAAAAAATTACAAATGTGCTAAACAGCGTTTGCAAATAAAATCTTACAAGACTAGAATGTGTTTGATTGAGCTCTCGTTATCAAAACTTTCTACAACCACTTCTAACTGTAATACCAAGAGATCCAAAAAAGATCCAGTGGTATGAATAATTCTTCTATAACCTGTAAATAGATTTTTATTTGTTGATTTTTATTATTTGGTTATTTGTAAAATCTTGGAAAGTTGTGGTCATCCATGTATTTCTTTATTAAATCCACTATCTTTTTTTATATTTTAGGAAATATGTGAAAACCCACATCTCTTTGTAGAAGGCATCAGCTCTCATGACTTGAACCAGGGGATTGTGGGAAACTGCTGGTTTGTTGCTGCCTGCTCCTGCCTGGCTTTAAAATCCGACCTCTGGGAGAAGGTGAGTTTACCTAAAATAGTTTTTTTTTTTTTTTATCTGTTTTAGCGCTTCAAAATATTTATATGAAAATATCGTTAGAATTAATAAAACGACAAAGAATCTGACAAGAAAATAACTTGCTAAAAGAACTTGAAAATTATGTGAATGATCTGTTCCAACAACAATGCAGCTGATTCAGTTTCATTCCTTCAAAATATTTCAACTCAACCTCTGTTACTGTAAAGCAAACACAGGTTACCCATAATGCCGTACTTTAAAGATTTAGAAATCTAAATATATACAAATGAGAAGTTTGGTAAATTTATTGTCCTCGCATGTTTCCAGGTAATTCCTGACTGGAAGGAGCAGGAGTGGGATTCAAACTACGCTGGGATTTTCCACTTCCGGTTCTGGATCTTCGGTGAGTGGATAGACGTGGTGATAGACGACCGGCTGCCGACAATCAACGGACAACTCATCTACTGTCAGTCAAAACAAAACAATGAGTTCTGGAGCGCGCTGCTGGAGAAAGCCTACGCCAAGTCAGTAAACCAAATCTGTTCCTCAATACAACGGCCTGTACTGTCACTGTCAGCCCTGATGATCCTGCATGAAAAGCCTTTAAAAAATTCATGCTCCCAACATTGGCAGAATATTTTGAAGATGATCTGTTCTTGTTGTAACCTTTTTGCACAAAACTGCAAAAAGCAAGGTCTATAAAGACATTTGAGTGAGTCTGGTGTGGAAGAGCTTGACTGGCATGATCATAGTCCTCAAACTGATAGAACATAATTCAGATGGCAATCAGGCCCTATTGCCCAACAACAGTGTCTGACCTCACTAATACACTTCAGAACCACAAACAAACTCCTAATTGTTGTTGAAAGTGTTCACAAAAGAAAAGGTCACAGAGCAAAATGTGGGCAAACATCATGTATAAACTTTATGTATTTAAAATAGGATGTCACTAAAGGTTGCATATGTGAAGGGAGATGAGTAAATACTTCCAGAAATATAGGGGAAGTGTTTATCTTTCCACTGATATTAGGGGATATATTTGTTTCCAAAGCTCACAGTTAGAGAACAAAGACTTTTACACAAAGCTTTTGTCTCATCTGCAAGGTTGTGGTTTTTAGTCCCTGTATGGTGCAACAAAATGTTTGTATTATCTAAAAGTGTCTTCTTTGAAATGGAAAACAGCTACAGGACCTGAATATAACTGCAGTCATCTCTTTGTCTACTAAAACCTGGGTTGAAATTAAGGATTATTAACAACTGTTGCTAATTTTGAGTATTGTCTAATATCACATGGATATTTTAAGTTGCCAAACTATCTTAACTGCCTATCAACTCTTCAAATGTCCCTCCTCCCACCTTGCCCAGGCTCTTTGGCTGCTACGAGTCCCTGGCTGGAGGCAACACTGGAGATGCTGTGGTGGATTTCAGTGGAGCTGTGGCAGAAACCATCGACCTGCAGAAAGAGAAATATCACGCAGATCAAAACAAACAAGATACATTTTTTGAGGAACTTCTCAAGGTGTGGAATCGCGGAGGAATCATCAGCTCCTCCATCAAGGTAAGTGACCATCTGTTCCTGTAATTTTTTTCTGTTTACACCTCTCCAGAGTCTTTGACTATGTCAAAATTAAAACATTTTCTTTGAAATTTCACAGCCGCAGGGATTTGGACTTGAGTCAAAGACGGAAAATGGGCTGATGCGAGGCCATGCGTACTCGGTAACGGACGTGAAACGAGTGCGTTTGGGTCACGGGCTGCTGGCCTACTTCAAGAATGAAACCATTCCACTCATCCGCCTGAGAAATCCCTGGGGTAAAACTGAGTGGACAGGAGCGTGGAGTGACAGGTCAGGAGGGGTCATGTGGGAGTCATTTTCCTATTACTGGTTTGGAAAAAATGTGCTTTGAAGAGACATTACAACTGGAACGGCCCCAAAAAGGTCTTTATAAATCAATTTATTAACTGAAAAAGATACCACACAGAAAAAGTAAGAATCGAATTCATTGTTCCAGTTTGCTAAAATATAACTTGGGTTTAAGTCTGAAAAATCTACTATACAGCTGAGGTCAAGGATGGCACAAAATGGTCTCACATCAACCAGCTCCAAATCTAAACAAGATTAACAACATTTTTTCAGGCTTAAACATTAATCTGAAAAAACTACTTTGGTATTAACAATTAGTTCACGCAATACTACTGAAAATAAAATGAAAGTCTGATGTGTGGTTTAAATGATTTGAAAAAAGAAAAGCTCTCAAACGGCGTCGTAAATATCTGTAGATTTTTATGGTACAATCAGAATCTACAATGTATTTTATTAGGATATTGTTTGATATGAAGCCTAAAAGTGTTGTTTGCATTTGTATTCGGCTTCCTTTAATCTGAAACCTCCACATAGTGTCCAGTTCAGTCAAGTGGCTTCAGAATAATCTAATTAGTAAATATAGTTCACTTTTAATCTCAGGATTTTTACAGCTGTTCTGTGAAGGTCTCAGAGGTTGGTTAAAGAACAACATTTGTTTTTAGTTAAAGAACAAATATTTCAGGCTCTTAAATATTAATTAACTATTGTACAGTTGTTAACATGAAACATATTGAACTACAAATGCATTTAGCTTAACTTTCTTTAGGTACCTTTTTCTCACCTTGGTTCTCAACAAACATCTAAACATAAATGAAAACTATGCATTATTTCCTTTCCATGTCACAGGATAACGTATGTAAAACAGTTGTCTAACGTAGAACTTTCTCTGCATCTTTTGAATGCCTCCTGGTAAATAACCACTAACTTGACTTTGATTATTGTTTGTCAGTTCTGAAGAATGGTCAAAGGTCGGTGACACAGAAAGGGGCAACCTTGGCATCACAGTGGCGGACGATGGAGAGTTTTGGTGGGTCAGGGTCTCTGATTACACTGCAGCTATTTAATTTGATTACTAACTATTCTTTATTGATGCGCTCTCTGTTTGGATCAACAGGATGTCATTCACAGATTGGTGCAAGAACTTCACTGATGCAGACGTTTGCCGTCTAATAAACACCTCACTGATCAGCATCCATAAGACCTGGAATAAGGAAGTGAACTTTGGGAAATGGACTCGAAACAGCGACCCCCTGCTGAACCGCTGCGGTGGTTGTGTTAACCATAGGCAGACATTTCTGCAGAACCCACAGGTGCTGACGGCTCAGGAGACTCTGTCCCTCCATCACTGGAAGTATTTCTATACGTAATAAAAACAAATAACTAAAAACTAATACATTTTCCCTTCTCTTCCAGTACTTGTTTGATGTCTCCAAAGAATCTGACGAGGTCCTGATCTCACTGCAGCAGAAAGACAGAAAGATCTACAGGAAAGAAGGTCAAGGAGACAATCTGAGCATGGGCTTCAACGTCTTAAAGGTAACATAAATCATCCATACAACTCTTTTGTAAAAAAACAAGGACTCTGCTATTAGTGAGGCAAACACAAGTTCACAGTGGTCTTTGCAGTAGTACACTGTTTTTTCATGTGTGTGGTATTGATTATATATTTGTATGTAAGGGAATTCGAGTGTGCTATTCAATACACTGCCACCAAGTAGTGAGGTTATAATAATAATAATAATAATAATAATCTTTTTATTAAGACGGACATCATCTCAAATTTTGACCATCGCTGTCACTACTAATTTCTTCAAAATACTTGAGCAGCAAGAAATACTTTTTTGGGGACAAAATTTATTGGTGTCTGTCTCAATGGAGATTAATTACAAATCATAGAATAATAGTAATTGTAAAGTTTATATAAAAAGTTATGTAAAAATCATTATAATATAAAAACAGTTAATATTTGGGCTACACATATTAATTTCACGTTTCTCATTGTAAAAGAATTTGGTTTGGCTGCAGTCCTTTTCTACTTCACTAAGCAGTCAACAGACGAGTGTTTAATTTAGCTCTTATCTGAACCTTTTAGCCAGAGGCTGAACACATCAGTTTCAAACTAAGAGGCAAAATTCAGCCAAAAACTTCGTTGATGACTTTATTTTTTCTCTGCAGAAGTTGCAGACAGGTCTTGTTCCTTGGTTCAAACCTGGTGTTCTGCACACAGGATATTTATATCTCTGGTGAAAGTCTACTTTCTGATAAAGTATTAACTTTCCTCACTTGAACATAATATCCAGCATTATATTTAAACAAAAATCCCACAAAGACGTGACAGAACTATAACAGAAATATCATGTAGAGAGTTATTGAACAAAAACAAGTGGATGCACAGTTCTCAGTGAAAACAAACTTTCGTCATCATGTTGAATTGTCTCATTTAAATGAGGCCATGTGTCCACACGTGTCTAAACTGATGGCATGTTTCCTCACATGGGTCTTTAATGCCAGAGACCTGGAAACTTTCAAACACACCACAGATTCTGTTATCACTCTGTTAAAGGTGCTGCTGAAATGTGACATGAAGGGCTTGTGATAAAAACAGAAGAGCTGTGTGGACATGATCTGTTAAAATACCAGCAGCACACTAAATTGAAACTTTGATTTGTGATGACTTTATCAGTGATTTGTCATCTTTCATCTGACAGAGTCAAGATAGTGTTTTGCTTTTGTCGATTATATTTAAACAGCGTTTCCTGTTTGAGATAAGTTTTGAATTTTTTCAGTCCAATTCTCCGCACTTACAGGTCAACCACTTTCTGATCTTCATGTAACTGCAATATACGCCCACTAAGAGGTAGTGATGCCTCAAAGTCCTGTAAATAAATGTGGAGGTTTCTTTGCAAAGTAAATATCTATAAACTTGAACAATTATAAGGCATAGTGTCCTTTTCAAACTTCAGTGCGCTTTATTCTGATGTTATGTGATAGATCAACACAAAGTAGTGCATAAACAGCCACTAGGTGGCTTCCTCTCAGCATTTGTTTTTACAGATAAAACTCTGATTTATTTTTAAGCCATTTTAGTACAAACATACTCTCAGACTGATTACGGGCTTGTAAAAAAATATAATTTTTCACAATGCATCAACTAAATATAGAAATATGCTAAATCTGCAGTGACGAATGTACAACTGGGACACCTGTTCACTTCTTTGCAGGTGGAAGTGAACAGGAACTATCGTCTACACGACTTGGTGACGCAACAACTTCTGCATACCTCCACCTACATCGATGCTCGGTCGGTGTTCATGAGATGTGAGCTGCCACAGGGCCGATATGTCGTCATCCCGACCACCTTCAAGCCTTTAATAGAAGGAGAGTTCATGCTCCGGCTTTACACGGACGTGGACTCAGGCTGCCGGTATGAAATTGATGGCACAGAAAATTCAAATGATTTAAACTAACCTTTGGTTGAACCTGTGGAAATCTAACATTTTGTCTTTGGTAAACTATCATGTATTTCAAAGCCTGGAGGGAAAACAAACTATTTTAAAATGCTGATGTGGACCCTGAATGATGGATTGTATTTTATAGAAGCAATCAGATTTGTGTTTTGGGGAATAGCTGAGCTTTTTCTGCCCTAAAATTATGTTTTGATTAACTTTATTTATATTTCTCCATTCTTTGTTTTGGCAGCTCAAACAAGGGAGCATTGGGTTCTGCTTGGTCTAAAACACGGGATAGGTTTTAGACAGACTGGCTGCCTTTTGGTTGAGGTCATAATATTAAGAAACATGATTTCTATCCATGTCTTCCCTCAGGGAGCTAGTGAAGGACAAACCACAGACTAAATGTTGGACTCCGCTTTTTGGATATCCTCAAGTTG